>PVIU01024637.1:0-25226 GCA_004026605.1 Ondatra zibethicus
TTGACTTCAGTTCAAAAAGAAGGGTGGATATTGGAGAAGGGAATGAGATATCTACATTAAGGGAGTCATTTTAGAATTGGCAAGAGACTTGGATCTAGAGGGGACCCCAGGTGTCCACGGGGATGTCCACAGCTAGGTACTTGGGCAGCAGAGGAGAGGGTGCCTGAACTAGCCTTGTCTCATAGTCACATGGATGAATATCTTGATCATCATCATAGAAATTTTGTCCGATGGATGGAGATAGAGACAGAGACCCACATCAGAGCATTGGACTGAGCTCCCAAGGTCCAGTCGAAGAGCAGAAGGTGGGAGAAGATGAGCAAGGAAGTCAGGACCGCGAGGGGCTGGTCCACCAACTGAGTGTGCCTGATCAAATGGGAGCTTACCAAATGCTGCTGGACCAGGACTGAATGAACATATGATCAAACCGGAATCTCTGAATGTGGCTGCCAATGGAGGCTGACTGAGAAGCCATCAATAATGACACTAGCACCTATCTCTTCTACATGTATTATCTTTTTGGGAACCTAGTCTATTTTGATGCACACCTTCCTAGGCCAGGATGGAGGGGGAGGGCCTTGGGCTTCCCACAGGGCATGGTACCCTGCCCCCTCTTAAGGAAGCAGGGGGAGGGAGGGGGTAGTTGGGGAGAAGGAGGGGACTGGGAGAAGGGAAGGAAGTGTAAATTTTTGAATGAAAAATAAAAGAATATGAAAAAAAAAGAAGTAGGGAAACACCTGACCAAGGCCTGCAGTTAGGGACAGGATCCAGCCACCTCCCCTCCAGTGGCTCAGTTCATGGACTTGGCAGGAAGGATGCAAGAAAAAAAAAAGAGAAATGAAACTGATCATACTTATCAAGAGTAAGTTATGAAGAAAAGTCATAATTAAAAACCTGTTTCTGGTGTTAACAATTAAGTTTGAGGGTTCACAGGATTGAGCACTCATCCCCTGAAGAACAGCAAATGTCCTATACCACCAAACAAACATTCAAGTTCTTGAAAATTTTTTATAATTGAAATATAACTGAGATCAAGTTGATGTGTGTATTGATTTATCAACAAATATATGGCTTCTGAAAAAAAGGAAACTCTCAAACTACCAGGAAAAAAAGGCTTTAAGGAAAATATCCTTCACATTGACCTTGATATTGCATCAATAATTTAGATAATAGAAGCAAAAATAAACAGCTGAATTTACAATAAAAAAAAATAAAATAAAATTACCAGTCTCAGGGTCCTCTTGAAAGTCAAAAGACTTCTCCCCACATTTCTAAAACAGAAACAATTGCTAGGGAGAGGAAACTCTCCAACCAGATGAGCTGTCAGCTGAGCAGCTAGGAGCTCAAAAGATACAGCTTTCATGAGTGGTCACCCATGCTGGAGTGGGTATTGGGGTGACATAGTTGCCTTTGAGTTGCTCATGCTCGTGTAAGTAACCCCAATAAACTCATTGGTTCTCTAAGCTAAGAAAAAAAATAAGTAGTTTCAGTTCGTGGTCAATTAGCTCTATCTTCTTCTGAGCTTGTGGTGAGGTAGCAAAGCATGATGGGGGAAACGATGACTACTTATGCCCCCACATAAAATCATTTATTTGTATGCTTAGTCCCCAGTTGATGAACTGTTTGGAAGGGATTAGGAGGCTTCATTGCAGTAGGTGTGGGGTTGATGGAGGAGGTGTGTTACTGGCAGTAGGAGTGGAGGTTTCAAAAGCCCACCCAGGTGGACCCTTCCCACTTCCCACTTCTTCTCTCTCTCTCTCTCTCTCTCTCTCTCTCTCTCTCTCTCTCTCTCTCTGTCTGCCTGTAGATCAGGATTGTAAAACTCTCAGCTACTGTACCAGTGTGATGCCTGTCTGTTTCCCAACATTGATAATAGTGTATTAACCCTCTGAAACTGTAGGCAAGCCTCCAAACAAATTTGTTGGTCATTGTGTCTCTTCACAGTAATAGTACAGTAATTAAAAGGTCTTTGTTTTAATAACTATTGTAATTTATATTTTGATAAACAACCCACATATTAGTTGCCATTGAATAAAATATTGAGTTATTTTTAAAATTCTAATTATCTATCAGAACAGAAAATAATTCCCCTTTGTGTATCAATTTTGTACCCTTCAAATTTGTTGTTACAACCACATGAGGCTATCAGAGCTTTTGTTTTGAACTCTGGTGTTTTCTTCATCAACAATCAAAACATCTGTGAAAAACCACAAATGCTTTTCTCCCTCTGTAAACATATATTACTGATAAGTTAATTTTAAAGGTTGAAATATCCTTACCTATATAGATTAAATCCCACTTGGTCACAGTGTTTTGTTCCTTTATACTCTAGAGTTCAATTTTCGAGTGATTTCTAAGGAACTTTTATATTTATACTCATGGCTGGTATTTGTCTGTACTTTTACGCTCTTTTCACATATTTGCCCATGTCTGGTATTGGGATAATACTGGCTAAACAAAAGGATAAAGAAGCACATCCCTTGTTCTTCTCCTTCAAGTCAGTACATAATTGGTACAACTTCTTCCTTAAATATAGATAAAATTAACCAGCAAAATCAACAAAGCCTATTGTTTCTTCTTGTGGAAGTTTATCCATTTTTAATTGGATTTTTATTTTTTAAGGTTTTGTTTATCTCTTTTGTGTGTGTGTGTGTGTGTGTGTGTGTGTGTACTTATATTTGCGTGTATATGTGTGCAGGTGTACCTGGATGTGAGAACATTTCCTAGAACTGGAGTCACAGGTGATTGTGAGCAGCTAAGCATGGTTCTTGGGAACTGAACCCCAGACCTCAAGAGAGGCAGTGGTCTTACCCTCTGAGATGTGCTTCCAGCCTTTTCAATTTCTTTAATAGACATTAAACTATTCACTTTTCTTTTCCATGTTTTTTGGCAGACTATTTCTTTATAAAGGTTAATCTGTGTTATATAAGTTAACAAACTTATGATCATATAGGTGATAAAACACCCCTTGTTGTTTCTTTTTTAATAGCAACGGTAGTAATGGTACCTCTTTCATTTTTTATAATATTAATTTGTGGTCTTCTCTTGTTTTCTTATTTTCTCCAACTGCTGGCTTGTCAGTTTTACTATTACACCAAAGAACCAACTTTCAGATTTAACATTTTTTCTCTATATTTTAAAATTTGTACTGATTTTTGCTATATTTCTTGTTATGTTATTCATGTCTGTTTAGTTAAGTTTTTTTTCTTTTGTACTTTCCAGCTTTTAGGTGATTAATTTTAGAATTTGCCTCTCTTATTATACGTATTGCTGGAACTTTTTTCTAAGAACTGCTTTTGCAAACATTCCACATTTTTATAAATTGTTTATATTCATTTATTTAGCTAAAAATAATATGATTTCATTTGTTGTTGTTTTTGTTTTAGTTTGTTTTTTATTAAATCTGAAATTATCTTATTTGATTTCTAATCTTTTAAGTGTGGTAAGAATTATTGCATAGCCTCAGATGTGTTATGCTTGACAGATGTTCCATGCCAGTTAATAAGGTATCTGTCTTCTGCTGTTATTGTATGAAATAACTTATAAATGTCAATAATATCTGTGTGATGGATGGCAGTTTGGAATTACTGTCATTTGACTGATGTTCTGCCTACTGGATCTGCCAATTACTGATAACAGGGTGCTGGAATCTATGACTGTTGTTCACATAGTTTTCAGGTTTCAGTTCACAAATACTGTCTTACTAGATACATGTGTGCTAACAGTTATTGTATTGTCTTGGAAAATCGCCTTTCTTCTTATTAATCAATATTCCCCTTTATCATGGATAATTCATTTCCCTGGAAAGTTGGCTTGGTCTAAGATTAATAAATGCCTTCAGCTTTGTTATGGTTAGTTTTGCCATGTTTTTTACAAATCTTGTCCTTTAATGTTTCATGTCCTTATATTTAACATAAGTTTTATAAAGACACCACCCTCCATAGTTGTGAATGTAATTTACTGCCCTCTGACAGTCTTCAAACTTTATTAGTATATTTATATCTGAATGTGAATATTAGAATATTTAAAACAACATATGATGTATGTTGCTGCTTTATTCTCTATCTTTTTTCTTTTTCTGGTTTACCTCTGTGTTTTAATTACCATGTGTATTTTTGTTGGGTGTGATGATCCATTTTAATTGTTTGTATGATACAATGTGCCAAAGAAGAGAATCTCAATGAGGGATGGTCTAGATTAGGGTTGTCTGTGAGCATGTCTATATGGGATTATTTTGATTTCGTTAATTGAGGTGAGAAGACTAGTCCACTGTGGGTGGTATCATTACTTAAGGAAAGAATTCGAGACTACATCAAAGTAGAGGTGGGGAATGTACCAGGAGATCCATCCGGATGGGTAAGTGTGTGACCACCTGGCTGGACAGACGCCCTGGGAACAGAGTACAGGCACCCTCAATCCCCTAAACTTTCTGGCCATTCAGTGAGGATTCTCCCCGGCTACTGGCTTCCTCTACTTATACCATCCCAGCTTGCCCCCAAGCCCCCCTTTCCAGCTTTGGAGTCATAGGATCCCTGAACTCAGCCTGCTTCGGGGCTGAGGGTCTGGGAAAAAAATGGTGAGTGTAACTACTGCAGGGGTTTCTTTGTTCCATGAGCCTGCACCTATCAAGCCTGCCCTTTTGTCTGCAAGGTACCTGGCCAGCAAGGGGCCCTGCTCCTGTACTAGGAGATCCATCCGGAGGGGTAAGTGTATGCCCGCCTGGGCGGATGTACGCCCCAGGAACGGAGTACAGGCACCCTCAAGCCCCTAAACTTTCTGGCCATTCAGCGGGGCTTCTCCTCCACTACTGGCTTCTTCTACTTATCTCATCCCAGCTTGTCCCCAAGAACTCCTTTGCATCTGTGGGGTCCTTAGATCCAACACCACAACTTACTTCAGGGTGGAGGGGTACTGAGAGCCAACTCCAGTGCTGAGGGGACCAAAGAGAGGGCAGACCAAGAAAAAAATCTGAGTACACCATTAGCCACCGCAAAGATTGGACCAAGCCGACAAGACTCTCCTGACAGCATTTGAAGGAAGAGATGGGCAGGCGCCAATGCAAGAATTCCTCCAACAACCTGAAAAACAACATGATAACACCAGAATCCAGTGAACATGCAACAGGAAGACGTGAATGCCCTACTCCAGAAGAAGTAGAAGAAATAGACTTTAATCCTAACATTATGAAAGGGTTAGAGACCATTAAACAGGATGTGAAAAACTCCCTTAAAGAAATGGATGACAAGACTAACAAAAACTTTGAAGAAATGAATAAATCCCAAAAGATACCCAAGGAAACCAAGAAAAAGCAATCAAACAGGTAATGGAAACAGTTCAAGACTTGAAAACTGAAATGGAGGTAATGAAGAAAACACAAACTGAGGGAAGGCAGGATATGGAAAACTTGGGTAGACGAACAGGAACTTCAGAGACAAGGATAACCAATAGAATACAAGAGATAGAAGAATGAATCTCAAACGCTGATATACTATAGAGGAAATAAATGCATTGATCAAAGAAAACAGCAAATCCAACAAATTCTTAACACAAAACATCCAGGAAATCTGGGACACCATGAAAAGACCAAACCTAAGAATAATAGGGGTAGAAGAAGGAGAAGAATTACAGCTCAAAGGCCCAGAAAATATATTCAACAAAATTATAGAAGAAAACTTTGCCAACGTAAAGAAGGATATTCCTATGAAGGTACAATAAGCATACAGAACACCAAATAGACTGGATCAAAAAAAAAAAAAACAAAACATACACTTGCCATATTATAATCAAAACACAGAACATACAGAAAAAAGAAAGAATATTAAGAATGTCAAAAGAAAAAGGTCAAGTAACATATAAAGGTAAACCTATCAGAATTACACCAGACTTCTCTATGGAAACCATGAAAGCCAAAAGGTCTTGCTCTCTTAGTGCTGCAGAAACTAAGAGACTATGGATGCAAGCCCAGACTACAATACCCAGCAAAGCTTTCTCTCACCATCAATGGTGAAAACAAGATATTCCAGGATAAAAACAAATTTAAACAATACATAGTCACAAACCCAGCCTTACAGAAAATACTAGAAGGAAAACCACAACCAAGGAAGCCAACAATGCCCACAATAACTCAGACATCTAACAACCCTCCACCAGCACAACTCAAAGAATGGCAACACACAAATTCTACCACCAAAATAAATAAATAAGTAAATAACTGGAGTTAACAACCACTGGTCATTAATATCATTGGACTCAATTGACCTATAAAAAGGCACAGGTTAAGAGAATGGATACAAAAACAGGATCCAACATTCTGCTGTTTACAAGAAACACACCTCAACCACAAAGACAGACATTCACTCACAGTAAAGGTTTGGGAAAAGGTTTTTCAGTCAAATGGATCTAAGAAACAAGTGGTATTGGCTATACTAATATCTAAAAAAAATGACTTCAAATGCAAATCAATCAGAAGAGTTGGAGATGGATACTTTATACTCATAACAGGAACAATTCATCAAGACAATGTCTCAATCCTGAATATCTATGCCCCCTAATAAAAAGCACCCACATATGTAAAAGAAACATTACAAAACTCAAAGCACACATCAAACCTCACACACTAATAGTAGGAGACTTCAGCACTCCTATCTCACCAAGACAGAAACTTAACAAAGAAATACAAGAAATAACAGACATAATGAATCAAATGGACTTAATAGACATCTGTAGAACATTCCACCCAAATAGGAAAGAATATACCTTCTTCTCAGCATCTCATGGAACCTTCTCGAAGATTGTTCACATACTCGCTAACAAGGCAAACGTCCACATATATAAAAAAATTTAGTAACTACCTGTTTCTTATCAGATCACCATGGAATAAAGTTAGAATTTAACAACAATTCTTCCCCCCAGAAAGCCTACAAACTCATGGAAACTGAACAGTCAACTACTGAACCACCCCTGGGTCAGGGAAAAAATAAAGAAAGAAAATAAAGTCATCCTAGAATTCAATGAAAATAAAGAGACAACATACCCAAACCTATGGGACACTATGAAAGCAGTGCTAAGAGGAAAGTTCATAGCACTTAGTACCCACATAAAGAAAACAGAGAAAGCTCACATTAGAGACTTAAGAGCACAGCTGAAAGCTCTAGAAAAAAAGAAGCAGACTCACCAAGGAGGAGTAGAAGACGGGAAATAATCAAACTGAGGGCTGAAATCAACAAAATAGAAACACAAAAAAGTCCAAAGAATCCATGAAACAAAGAGCTGGTTCTTTGAGAAAATCAACAAGATTGACAAACCCGTATCCCAACTAATCAAAAGGCATAGAGAGAGAGAACATGCAAATTAACAAGATCAGAAATGAAAGGGGGACATAACAAAAGACACTGAGGAAATACAGAGAATCATTAGGTCTTACTACAAAAGCCTATATGCCACAAAGCTGCAAAATGTAAAAGAAATGGACATTATTTTTAGATAAATACCATACACCAAAATTAAATCAAGACCAGGTGAACAATTTAAATAGACCTATAAGTTGTGAGGAAATAGAAGCTGTCATCAAAAACCTCCCAACCAGAAAAAGCCCAGGACGAGATGGTTTTCATTCAGAATTTTAACAGAACTTCCAAGAAGAGCTAATACCTATACTCCTTAAGGTGTTTCACATATTAGAAACAGAAGAGTCATTGCCAAACTCTTTTTATGAAGCTACAGTTACCCTGATACCAAAACCACACAAAGACTCAACCAAGAAAGAAAATTACAGACCAATCTCACTCATGAACATCGATGCAAAAATTCTCAATAGAATACTGGCAAACTGAATCCAAGAACACATCAAAAAATGAATAATTATGATCAAGTAGGCTTCATCCCAGAGATGCAGTGATGGTTGAACATATGAAAATCTATCAATGTAATCCATCATATAAACAAACTGAAAGAAAAAAAAAATATGCTCATTTCTTTAGATGCTGAAAAAGCATTTGACAAAATTCAACACCCCTTTATGATAAAGGTCTTAGAAAGATTAGGGATGCAAACATCATATCTAAATATAATAATGGCAATATACAGCAAGCCAACAGCTAACATCAAATTAAATGGAGAGAAACTCAAAGCCATTCCACTAAAATCAGGAACAAGACAAGACTGTCCACTCTCACCTTATCTGTTCAACATAGTGCTTGAAGTTCTAGCAATAGCAATAAGATAACATAAGGAGATCAAGGGGATTCGAGTTGGAAAGGAAGAAGTCAAACTTTTGTTATTTGCAGATTATATGATAATGTATATCAGTGATCCCAAAAACTCTACCAAAGAACTCCTACAGCTGATAAATACCTTCAGTGATGTGGCAGGATACAAGATCAACTCAAAAAAATCAGTACCCTTACTATACACAAAATAGAGAAGCAGAGAGGGAAATCAGAGAAACATCAGCTTTCACGATAGCCACAAATAGCATAAAGTATCTTGGTGTAACACTAACCAAGGAAGTGAAAGATATTTGACAAGAACTTTAAGGCTTTGAAGAAAGAAATTGAAGAGAACACCAAAAAATGGAAGGATATCCCATGCTTTTGTATTGGTAGTATCAACATATTAAAAATGGAAATTCTATCAAAGGCAACCTGTAAATTCAACACAATCCCCATCAAAATCCCAACAAAATTCTTCACAGACCTTGAGAGAACAATAAACAACTTTTTATGGAAAAACAAAAATCCCAGGATAGCCAAAATGAACTTATACAATAAAGGAACTTCTGGGGGCATTACCATCCCTGATTTCAAACTCTATTACAGAGCTACAGTAATGAAAAGAGCTTGGTATTGGCATAAAAACAGATACATCGACCAATGGAATCGAATCAAAGACGTAGATATTAACCCACAAACCTATGAACACCTGATTTTTAACAAAGGAGCTAAAATTATACAATGGAAGAAAGAAAGCATCTTCAGCAAATGGTGCTGGCATAACTGGATGTCAACCTGTAGAATGAAAATAGACCCATATCTATCACCATGCACAAAACTCAAATCCAAATGTATTAAAGACCTCAATATGAATCTGACCACACTGAACCTGATAGAAGAGAAAGTGGGAAGTAGCCTGCAAAACATGGGCACTGGAGACCACTTTCTACATATAACGCCAGTAGCACAGACAAAAAGAGCAATAATGAATAAATGGGACCTCCTGAAACTGAGAAGCTTCTGTAAAGCAAAGGATACTTTCATTAATACAAAAATGCATCCTACTTAATGGGAGAAGATCTTCACCAACCCCACATCAACAAATGTCTGATCTCCAAAATAAATAAAGAACGCAAGATACGAAACATTAAAATTCCAATTAAGCCAATTAAAAAATGGGGAACTGAACTGAACAGATAATTCTCAACAGAAGAAGTTCGAATGGCCAAATGACACTTAAGGTCATGTTCAACTTCCTTAGCCATCAGGGAAATGCAAATCAAAACAACTTTGAGATACCATCTTACATCTGTCAGAATGGCTAAAATCAAAAACACCAATGATAGCCTATGCTGGAGAGGATGTAGAGTACAGGGAACTCTCATCCATTGCTGGTGAGAATGCAAACTTGTGCAACCACTTTGGAAATCAGTGTGGTGGTTTCTCAGGAAATTGGGAATCAACCTACCTCAGGATACAGCAATACCACTCTTGGGAATTTACCCAAGAGATTCTCAATCATAGTACAATTGTGCAACTATGTTCATAGCAGCATTATTTGTAATAGCCAGCACCTGGAAACAACCTAGATGCCCCTCAATGGAAGAATGGATAAAGAAAGTATGGAATATATACACATTAGAGTACTACTCAGTGGTAAAAAACAATGACATCTTGAATTTTGCATGCAAATGGATGAAAATAGAACACACTATCCTTAGTGATATAATCCAGACCCAAAAAGATGAATATGGTATGTACATTAGTGGACTCTAGCCATAACTAAAGCACATTAAGCCTATAGTTCACAAGCCTAGAGAAGCCAAATAGCAAGGTGAACACAAAGAAAATCATATATAGATGCTCCTGGAAATTGGAAGCAAACAAAATCACTGGGCAAAAGTTGGGAGCACGGTGCTGGATGTAGGGTTGGGAGTGGGGGAAGGGGAGAAGGGGAAGGAGAAGGGAGAAGGGAAGGACTGAGGAGAGCTTGGGGGAGTGGGAGGGTGGAGATGGAGGAAGGGAAGATATTGAAGCAGGGAAGAAAATATCTACATTAAGGTAGCCATTTTAGGGTTGGCAAGAGAGTTAGCTCTAGAGGGGATCCCTGGTATCCATGGGAATGTCCCCAGCTAAGTCCTTGGGCAGCAGAGGAGAGGGTGCCTGAACTGGTCTTGCCCCACTATGATTATAGTGATTATCTCGAATATCACCATAGAATCTTCATATGGCGATGGATGGAGATAGAGACAAAACCCACATCCATATCAGAGCAATGGACTGAGCTCCCAAGGTCCAGTTGAAGAGCAAAGACAGTGTGCCTGATCTAATGGGAGCTCACCAAATCCAGCTGCACAGGTACTGAATGAGCATGTGATCAAACCGGACTCTCTGAAGGTGGCTGCCAATGGGGGCGGACTGAGAAGCCATCGATAATGGCATGGGACCTGTTTCTACTACATGTATTGGCTTTTTGGGACCCTAGTCTATTTGGATGCACACCTTCATAGGCCAAGGTGGAGGGGGGAGGGCCTTGGACTTCCCACAGGGCAGGGTACCCTGCCCTCTCTTAAGGATTAGGGGAGGGATTAGGGTGAAGGCTGGAGCAGGAGGGGAATGTGAGGAGGGGAGGAAGTGTAAATTTTTGAATGGAAAAATAAAAAAAAGTAGAGGTGGGTCTGAACACAAGCAAGAGTATGTGCACTGTTTCGCTCTGCCTTCGACTGTAGATGTTAGGTGACTCGCTGTTCTAATTCCCCTCCATCTTGACTTCCCTGCTCCTGTATACTGCAACCAAGAATTGTTAGCTGAAACAAACCCTTTCTTGAGGAAGTTGGTTTTGTCAGAGTATTTTATCACAGCAGTGGAAGCAAAGCTGCAGCCTTGCAGTGACAAGCACACCATAAAATTTGCTGTTTTAAATTTTTTAAGTGTATGGTTCATAAGCACATTTATGTTGTACTGCCACAGCCAGCATCAATCTTCTGAACTTCAAATTAGCTATTGGACCATGTTTAAATTTACTACTTGTTAACAATAACTGTATTGTATTATTCATATTGTGTTGTCTCTAATTTTCATTTCTGTCCTTTACAGAAAATTTTCATCTTACTAAGGAAAGTATATCACAGTTATACAGTAACTTCATTTTTTCAATACTAGATAATTCATATTTGATAAAAATACATAGGTAATATATAATTCAATACAAGACAAAGAAAATTTCTTTTTTGTTTCTATAAAGTATCTATTCTGATGCCCCTGGTATATGAAATTGTTCAGTATTGGTGTAGGAGGGTCTTCTATTTGTGTATTGTCCTCATTGGTTAAATAAAGAAAACTGACAGGGCAGCCCTTAGGTGGGCGGAGTAGATAGAATGGGCAGCCACAACAGTAAAAAAGCTGCTGCAGTTTTAAAATGGGTTAAACAAAAATGTGAGAGTTAGCCAAAAAGAGGCTAGAGCTAATGGGCCAGGCAGTATTTAAATGAATCCAGTTTCCGTGTAATTATTTTGGGTACGCACCGGGAGCCGGGTGGGACAGAACAAGGGGCCTGGCACCGGGAACGAGCCCCTCATTGCAACACAGCATGGCCTTTTGCTTCTGACATATTTGAAGTAGATATTAGTTCAAAGATCTCCCATGTTCTAGTGTATTTATTACTACATTTCTACAGTAAGTATATTCCACTATGTTTGGATTTGTCTTTGGTCTTAGATTACCTGTGCAGTTTGGTTATTTTGAATAATGCTGTTTTTTAATAACATGGATATGCATGCAACTGCCCTGTTATTTCTCTCCTCTCCTCTCCTCTCCTCTCCTCTCCTCTCCTCTTCTCTCTTCCCCTTCCCTTTCCTCCCTTCCTCTCTCCCTCCCTCCCCTCCCCTCTACTCTCCTTTCCTTTCCTTTTCTTCTCTTTTCCCGTCCTCCTATGATGTCCCTTCTTCTATACTATTCTTTTTTTTTCTTTTCATCTAACTCTTAGAGCCAGGGATCTTGCTTGATCTTAACCAAAATTCAGAAAATTGATGAGGAAGCTGGGATTGAACCCATGCATCACTCATGCTAGGCAAATAACTCTATCACCGACTGAAACTCTGATCCCAGAAACTAAAACTCAATGTTACATAAATCCCTTAATTTAAAGTGAGATATGTTAGCTAATTAGCTGCCACCTCTTTCAGAATACTGAGTCATCTAAATATGATACATTGAAGTCCAATTTTACCATTCATTTTTTCTTTGTTTAGTACTTTCAAATCACCCGAGTTTTCAAATGTTTGGTCTAATGGTGTGAGGAATGTTAACAAAGGCAAGCTCACTCTTTTGTGAATGGTCAGTATAAAATGTTTAGTCATTTAGTACAACTGTTACTATGCCCTGTGTTAATATTACAGTTCTAAATGGGAGAAAGTAATATTGCTTAGAGGAATAATGCTAAAAACATCTGTCCAACTCTAGCATCCCCACAATTAGCACCTTGGATAATGGTACTGTGGTTTTTATAATTGACTTGCACTATTGGTCCTTTATATCCACTTGGGGTTTTGTATAGCTGAGTCAGTAAAATCCCTCATTCTCACATGGCCAGGATCAAGTGGAAAGTGTGATACTGGAAGTAGTCACATAACAATAAAATTGTCACCTCTTTCCTGCTATAATTAGATTGGGGAAATGAAGGTCTCTACCATCTTTCGTTTTAATGGTACATTTTTAAATAATTTCATTTTTCTATACTTTTAGATCATAATATGCTTCAAAACTAGTGATTGCCCTGGAGTTTTCAGTTACTGTGTACTGGATTGTGTATTCTCAAAACACATGAGTTGAAGCTCTGCTTCCAAGTTGGAAGGTTTGTGAAAATGTGTCCTTTGAGGCACACAGAAAATTATTAGCGTGTGGCCTCTGTGCTGGGATTCATTTCTTCTTGGTGTTTTTTGATCTTTTTTTTTGCATACTTTAGAATTGCTGTTGAGATTCAGTGCCACAGTTTGGGTGGGGCATGTCTACCAATGGCCTATGTACTAAATGTGTGATGCCAGTTTATGAGGCAATGGAACCTTGTGTAATACTGAAGTCACTGGAGCAGTTGAGGACGGTCCATAGGGGATATTGGGATCCTAGGTCCTTCTTGTCTGTCTTTCTGCTTTCCAGGACTCATTTCTCACATGGGTCCTGACAATAAGGCCATGAAAACCTGAACTGAAGCCTTTGACATTGTGGGTAAACATGAATCCCCTGTCCTGAGAATGATTCATTTATTGTCTTTTGTCTTAGTGATGGAAAACTGGCTGATATAGTCACAGGAAGGCTTTTCTTTTGAGGGTTAATTTTATGCCAGTAGTAAATCTATGTGTATTCATATAATTGCAGATGTTATTCTAAAACTTGTCAAAATTTCTGCCTAGGTATTTCTAGCTTACTCCTGTACTAGAATCAGAGTGTTGTTCTTGTATTCAGCCCAAATCTTTATATATATATATATATATATATATATATATATATATATATATATATATATATATATATATATATATATATATACTGTAAGATTTTTGTATACCTGTTACTTTGTACTGGTCTTTAGTAGACTTGACCTATTCTTGGGTACTTTTCTACATCTTGCCCAGGTAAGATGTAATAGGGAGGTTATAAGGGTGTGAAGTTAAGCATACCCCTAATATTGCAGGCTCTTAGTAATGTTCAACTTCTCGATATTGAGACAGGTCATTGTCATCTAGAAAATCCCTGCTTGAGAGCTATGCAATCGAGTTACAAAACAAAATTGTTTAAAAACCAATCTCATTACTTTAAATACATTTGTGGTTTTCTATTGGCAACATCTTTAGTTATTTGGACATATTTAACCAGAAGTCTAAGGGTTGAATTCCTTTGTAAGCTAGAGACCTAATGTATTCTTTCCTCTGCCACTTCACCTCTGTTAAAGCTCATGTGGACTTGGGTCTAGTCTTCTCTTCTTCCCTTCAGGGAAAAGACTGGTTAATGGAAATAGAATATTATGGGTGTATTTTAAGTAGTCATTTTCCTGGTGTTGCTGTCATAAACAACGAGGTGTTTTCTTCCATCCTTCATTCAAAGAATCCTGGTGGGAATTTTAGTGATGGCTCACAAGATTTGGAGGATCCCATAGGCATGCTCCCTATGGGAGGCCATTATTCTCAACTACTGCAACGTCACATCCAACCATCAGTCACTTTCCCTCCACAGCTCTTGCCAGAGGAGAGCAACAGGTTCTCTTCCTAGTGGATTTGCATCCCTCTTTTCTTTCTCATTTATGAAGTGGAGGTTTACCGTGATTTCAGTTCACTGATGGATTTCAGGTGAAGTTTATTTTTCAGTTGGTATTGCTGTCTGCGGTGTGGGCAGTTTCCAGACAGCACAGGGCTGATAGGGAATACACTGCCTAGGCATCTACTAGATTTTTCTAGCTGTGAGGAGTTTAGGGGAAAAGACACTCACATACTCTCTTGATGATTTCCCTCAGACAGTTACTTTATTCTTCTTTTGTGCTCTCTATTCTTTATTTTCCTGTGGTTTTCTACTCTCATTCTTGATGATTTCTTTCTAGCTCTATCTTTACTCTTTACATTTCCCTTCTAATTCTCTCTTTCTCTTGATGTTTCCCTTCTAACTCCCTCATTCTTAATGTTTTTCTTCTAACTCATTCTTGATGTTTTCCTTTGATCCCATGTTAATTCTCTCTAATTTTTTCTCTATTCTTTCCTTTACAACTTATATATCCCAGCAAAATCTTCAGGCAATATAAAAATTAAAATGTGGTTACACTCTGTTTTTAAGTGAATGAATACAAATAAAAAACAGCATGTTTTCTTTTTTTTTAAAGGAAATCATTTTATTTTTTCCCATAGTCTTTTATTTTTTTCCATTCAAAAAAAAAATTTACATTTCCTCCCCTTCTCCCAGTCCACTCCCGCTCCCCCCCTCGCGCTGCTTCCTTAAAAGAGGGCATGGTGCCCAGCCCTGTGGGAAGTCCAAGGCCCTCCCTGCTCCATCCCGTACTAGGAAGGTGTGCATCCAAATCGACTAGGTTCCCAGAAAGATAATACATGCAGAGGAGATAGGTCTTAGTGTCATTGTTGATGGCTTCTCATTCTGCCCTCATTGGCAGCCACATTTAGAGAGTTCAGTTTGATCATGTGCTCACAGTCCCGGTCCAGCTGGATTTGGTGAGCTCCCATTAGATCAGGCACACTGTCTCAGTGGGTGGTCCAGCCCCTCACTGTCCTAACTTCCTTGCTCATCTTCTCCCACCTTCTGCTCTTCGACTGGACCTTGGGAGCTCAATCCATTGCTCTGGTATGAATGTGGGTCTCTGTCTCTATCTCCATCCATTGGACGAAATTTCTATGGATGTGATCAAGATATTCATCAGTGTGACTATGGGACAAGGCTAGTTCTGGCACCCTCTCCTCTGCTGCCCAAGGACCTAGCTGGGGACATCCCTGTGGACACCTGGGATCTCCTCTAGAGCCAAGTATCTTGCCAGTCCTAAAATGAGTCCAATAATGTAGATATCTTATTCCCTTTTCCAATATCCACCTTTCTTCCATCTCTACCCTCCCACTCCCTCAAGCTCTCCCCAGTCCTTCCATTCTCCCTTCTCCTTCCTGCTCTCCCCTGCCCCAAACCCCCTACCCCCACCTCTATCCCTATTCCTGTATTCTCACCTTGTGCCTGGCAATCTTGTTTGCTTCCAATTTCCAAGAGGATCTATACATGATTTTCTTTGGGTTCACCTTGCTATTTGGCTTCTCTGGCTTGTGAGCTATAAGCTTAGTGTCCTTTGTTTTATGGCTAGGGTCCACCAATGAGTGATTACATACCATAATCATCTTTTTGGGTTTGTGTTACCTCACTCAGGATAGCGTTTTCTATTTCCATCGATTTGCATGCAAAATTCAAGATGTCATTGTTTTTACCACTGCGTAGTACTCTAATGTGTATATATTCCAGACTTTCTTGATCCATTCTTCCATTGAGGGGCACCTCAGTTGTTTCCAGGTTCTGGCTATTACAAATAATGCTGCTATGAACATAGTTGCACAAATGCTTTTGTAGTATGATTCAGCATCTCTTGGGTATATTCCTAAGAGTAGTATTGCTGGATCCTGAGGTAGGTTGATTCCCAATTTCCTGAGAAACCACCACACTGATTTCCAAAGTGGTTGCACAAGTTTGCATTCCAACCAGCAATGGATGAGTGTTCCCCTTACACCACATCCACTCCAGCATAGGCTATCATTGGTGTTTTTGATTATAGCCACTCTGACAGGTATAAGATGGTATCTCAAAGTTGTTTTGATTTGCATTTCCCTGATCGCTAAGGAAGTTGAGCATGACCTTAGGTATCTTTTGGCCATTTGAACTTCTTCTGTTGAGAATTCTCGGTTCAGATCATTACCCCATTTTTTAATTGGGTAATTTAGAATTTTAGTGTCTATTTTCTTGAGTTCTTTGTATATTTTGGAGATCAGACCATTGTCCGATGTGGGGTTAGTGAAGATCTTCTCCCATTCAGTAGGATGCCTTTTGGTCTTAATGACAGTGTCCTTTGCTTTACAGAAGCTTCTCAGTTTCAGGAGGTCCCATTTATTCATTATTGCTCTTATTGTCTGTGCCACTGGGGTTTTACAGAGGAAGTAGTCTCCTGTGCCCATGTTTTGCAGGCTATTTCCCACTTTCTCTTCTATCAGGTTAAGTGTGGTGGGATTATTATTGAGGTCTTTAATCCATTTGGATTTGAATTTTGTGCATGAAGATAGATAAGGGTCTATTTTCAATCTCCTACAGGTTGACATCCAGTTATGCCAGCATCATTTGTTAAAGATGCTTTCATTCTTCCATTGTATACTTTTAGCTTCTTTGTCAAATATGAGGTGTTCATAGGTTTGTGGATTAATATCCAGGTCTTCGATTTGATTCCATTGGTCAACATCTCTGTTTATATGCCAATACCAATCTGTTTTCATTACTGTAGCTCTGTAATACAGTTTGAAGTCAGGGATGGTAATGCCTCCTGAAGTTCCTTTATTGGATAGGATTGTTTTGGCTATCCTGGGCTTTTTGTTTTTCCATATAAACTTAGTTATTGTTCTCTCAAGTTCTGTGAAGAACTTTGTTGGGATTTTGATGGGCATTGCATTGAATCTATAGATTACCTTTGGTAGAATTGCCATTTTTACTATATTGATCCTACCAATCCAGGAGCATGGGAGATCTTTCCATTTTCTGGTATCCTCTTCAATTTCTTTCTTCAAGGTCTTAAAGTTCTTGTCAAATAGATCTTTTACTTCCTTGGTTAGTCTTACACCAAGATACTTTATGCTATTTGTGGCTATCGTGAAAGGTGATGTTTCTCTGATTTCCCTCTCTGTTTCTTTATCCTTCGTGTATAGGAGGGCTACTGAATTTTTTGAGTTGATTTGGTATCCTGCCACATCACCGAAGGTATTTATCAGCTGTAGAATTTCTTTAGTAGAGTTTTTGGGGTCACTTATGTACACTATCATATCATCTGCAAATAACGAAAGTTTGATTTCTTCCTTTCCAAATCGAATCACCAAGATCTCCTTATTCTGTCTTATGGCCATTACTAGAACTTCAAGCACTATATTAAAGAGATATGGGGAGAGTGGACAGCCCTTTCTACTTCTCCTGGGTAAGTCTTCTTCTTTTTTTTCCAGAGCTTTTAGGTGTGCTGTTAAGTCACTAATGTGTGCTTTCTCCATTTTCTTTATGTGGGCACTAAGTGCTATTAACTTTCCTCTTAGCACTGCTTTCATAGTGTCCCATAGGTTGGGGTATGATGTGTCTTTATTTTCGTTGAATTCAAGGAAGACTTTAATTTCTCTCTTTATTTCTTCTTTGACCCAGGAGTGGTTCAGTAGTTGACTGTTCAGTTTCCATGAGTTTGTAGGCTTCCTGGAGGTGCAGTCGTTTTTAAATTCTAACTTTACTCCATGATGATCCGATAAGACACAGGTGGTTACTCCATTTTGTTTGTATCTGTGGATGTTTGCTTTGTTACTGAGTATATGATCAATTTTCGAGAAGGTTCCATGAGATGCTGAGAAGAAGGTATATTCTTTCCTGTTTGGGTGGAATGTTCTATAGATGTCTATTAAGTCCATTTGATTTATTACATCTGTTAGTTCTCTTATTTCTCTGTTAAGTTTCTCTCTGGTTGACCTGTCCATTGGTGAGAGAGGAGTGTTGAAATCTCCTACTATTAGAGTGTGGGGTTTGATGTGTTCTTTGAGTTCTAGTAATGTTTCCTTTACGTATGTGGATGCTTTTATATTAGGGGCATATATATTGCGGAAGAGACTTCATCCTGATGGATTTTTCTGTTTAAGAGTATGAAATGTCCATCTCCATCTCTTCTGATTGATTTTAGTTTTAAGTCGATTTTGTTCGATATTAGTATAGCCACACCTGCTTGTTTCTTAGGGCCGTTTGATTGAAAAACCTTTTCCCACCCTTTATTCTGAGATAATGTCTGTCATTGTGGTTGAGGTATGTTTCTTGTAAACAACAGAATGTTGGATCCTGTTTTCGTATCCATTCTCTTAACCTGTGCCTTTTTATAGGTGAATTGAGTCCATTGATATTAAGTGATATTAATGACCAAAGGTTATTAACTGTGGTTATTTTTTTAGGGTTGTAGAGTTTGTATGTTTCCCTACTTTGAGTTGTGCTAGTGGAGGGCTGTTAGATGTCTGTGTTATTATGGGTGTTGCTTGCTTCCTTTAGATGTGGTTTTCCTTCTAGTACTTTTTGTAAGGCTGGGTTTGTGGCTATGTATTGCTTAAATTTGTTTTATCCTGAAATACCTTGTTTTCTCCATCGGCAGTGAATGAAAGCTTTGCTGCGTATAGTAGTCTGGGCTTGCATCCAGGGTCTCTTATTGTCTGCAGCACATCTATCCAAGACCTTCTGGCTTTCATGGTTTCCATAGAGAAGTCAGGTGTAATTTGATAGGTTTACATTTATACATTACTTGGCCTTTCTCCTTTGCAGTTCTTAGTATTCTTTCTTTATTCTGTATGTTTTGTGTTTTGATTATTATATGGCGAGGGGATGTTCTGAATGCTTCTTGTGCCTTCATAGGAATATCCATCTTTATGTTGGGAAAGTTTTCTTCTATAATTTTGTTGAATATATTTTCTGGGTCTTTAAGCTGTGCTTCTTCTCCTTCTTCTACCCCTATTATTCTTAGATTTGGTCTTTTCATGGTGTTGCAGATTTCCTGGGTGTTTTGTGTTAAGAATTTGTTGGATTTGTTGTTTTCTTTGATCAATGAGTTTATTTTCTCTATCGTATCTTCAGCATCTGAGATTCTTTCTTCTATCTCTTGTATTCTGTTGGTTATACTTGTCTCTGCCGTTTCTGATTGTTTACCCAGATTTTCCATCTTTAGCCTTCCCTCGGTTTGTGTTTACTTCATTGCCTCCATTTCAGTTTTTACGTTTTGAATTGTTTCCATTAACTGTTTGATTGCTTTTTCTTGTTTTTTTTTAGGGTATCTTTGAGGAATTTATTCATTTCTTCTAACTTTTTGTTAATTTTCTCATCCCTTTCTTCAAAGGAGTTTTTCACCTCTTCTTTAAAGGTCTCTATCACTTTCATAACATTACGTTTAAAGTCGATTTCTTCCACTTCTTCTCGGTTAGGTTGCTCAGGTTTTCCTGTTGAGTACTCATTTGTTTCTGGTGTTATCATGTTGCATTTCAGGTTGTTGGAGGAATTCTTGGATTGACGCCTACCCATCTCTTCCTCTGATTTCAGTCAGGGGAGTCTCAGTGTTGGAACCTCCCAGGACGGCTTGTACACACTCACCCCTCTGGATAGCTGATCTCAGTGCCCAGCATGTTTTCTAAATTCCTTATACGATTAAACATTTTACATATTATTTTATATAGGTGAAAGACAAATTATCCCAAGAACCCACATATATTCATACCCAAGCAACTTGTTATAAATTAATCGTGTACACAATTAAGTTATTCTTCTCAGTCATGTCTTTTACTGGAAGGCTACATTTTTGCAGTTACAAAGACAAGGCCAATTGCTGTATTACTTATCTTAAAAGGTAATCTAATAAACAATTTTAAAAGAATCACAGATCTAAACTTTAATATATGAAAAAGTATCAGTCAGCGCTACTTTACGTCTTTAGGGTATATACCAATTCACCATTATTTTTTTTTTATGAGGAGATTGAGGGCAGAAATTGGTATAAAGAATTCATCATCACCTTTGATCATCAACTGACCCTAGCAAGGACATTATGTCAGCTAGTAACAATTGGGCTGCTTTGTGGTTTTGACCTCAGCTATGTGTCTTTGGGAACTTTATATTATTTTCTAGGGTTTTTCATCTCAAAGCTATTATCAAAACATCTGATTAACCTGTGGTTATTTTAAAGCTTTGTTTCATCTAATTATGCACACTGAAACCTGTGACTGTATCTTTTAGCACTAAGAGAATTAGAGCCAACTTGGCTCCTGGGGACTAAGTTGTTTTTCTTAATCATTAACTTGAGCTATGTATGATATGTGTAGCTTCTTAGGTGAAACTCATAAGTTTGTAGCATTTCCATTTATTTATTTTTATTCATAAAAACTCAGTATAAGCTATCATTATTCTTATCATTTAGACAGTACAGCTTAGGGAGGATTCATCCTCATGACAACCCGCAGGTAAATATGTGAGATGTTCCATGAGATAAACACACTAAATTACAGGCACCCATTTACACCCTGCCAGATATGAAGGAAAGATATCAGCAGCAAAGATGTAAAGGTAGAGCAAAAGACATTCTAGAATCTGTGGTCTCAGCAACTAGCCTAACTGAGACTGACCAATCAGAGAGTCTTCTTACTGTGGGATGATAACCTTGAACTTCAATTGCTACCTGTTGTTCCTCTGACATGACCAATGGCTAGTTTGTTCAGTTTTTTTCTTGGGAGGGCAGAAGAGATGACACCCATGCTCATCACATACTGGACCAAAACAGAAGTCCAACATTGTTGCTATGATAGCTTATTCCTATTAGTTTTGCCTCTCTAACAACAGTGCTCGGCTTCCCTCCATCCTCTGCCAAATGCCATTTCCTCTCTGTGGGATCTTTGAATGTACAGTTCTTTTGCTCAGAATGTTCTTAAAATTTTAATCTAATCTGAACTCCCTATGTTTGTATTTCTTGCATAGTATATAGTATACTAATACATTATCCTTCTCTGTATTTGTTATTTTATCTATAACTTATCTATATATCTATCTTTATATGTATCCACCTATATATATACATGTACATATGTGTGTTCATGTGCACATATCACAATATACCAATTATTTAATACACAATTTTTTCCTATCCAGGTTCTTACCTCATCTGACTTTCCTTAAAATTGTACATATAAATAGGAGAGCATCTATCTGATGATAGGCACAAAATAAATTTTCTAATGGCTCTTTCTTCTTGGCTTCCTTTTCCTTCAGTTCGAATATATAGATGTCTAAATTTCAAATTATATAATATCTAGCATATTATATAGAGTTACTCCTTCAGGAGAAGTGAGCTAGTGTATGCCTGCAGGTGATATCCCCCACATAGCCATGCTCATCACGCCTCAGAGTGTTGAAATCACTGGGCTCACAAATAATTTCGTCACCTGCATTTGGGGTGGTCAGTAGTTGGAATAACATTTTTCTAAGTTGTATAAATGTGTGGTGTGACCTCACTTCAAAGGTTAATGGGGTTTTGCCTCTTTGTTGACCCATCAATAATTTGAGGTATGTATCATTTGTATATTTAATGCATTATAATTTCCTTCCCATTTTGAATAAGTATGCCTGGTTTTCTTCCTGTGTTTAGGTGTGTTTTTACTCTGGGTGATTCTGAGTTGTAAATATTCCCTACTATTCTCATAACAAGTTTTAAATGGTAATGATTGAGAGATTTAAGGAGTGGGAAAAGGATTACTATCAATCAAGATTAAGATAGGTAGTTGAGTAATTCAGTCTCTTCCATTAATTAGCATGGTATACAGGGACAAGTTCTGAAGTGGAGATGTGCTTCCTAATTAATGTAAGAAATTTTGTTTCCAGAAAAATATAATGGATTTACCTTCACTATGTTGTTCTTATGCAATGACTCTTAAAAATTAGGTGCTACAAGACCAAATGATGTCTGATATCCCATATGCATCAGAATTTTTGAAACATTATTCTTGAAATTTTTTGAGCAATTAATATTTGGTGAGCCCAAAATAGAGATGAACTTTGAACTCAAAAAAGGTTTTTCATTCTCCTCTCTCCATTTATTTTTGGTAGCCTGCAAGACATTAGAAATTTATTACAAGAAAATTATTACTTAACTCTCTAATTGTAAGACCTTACTGTATAAAATGCTTAAGATATTATGCCATAAATGTCCATGTCTATCATAAAATGTGTAAGCATGAAATGAAGAAGAATATTCTACTTGATCATGGCCATATGCCACCATTAGTTATATTGATGTCAGATGAATTCAGAAAGCAAATCGTTTTTGTGTGGTCTGTAGAATGATTTATAGCAGAAGCCATACTTTCAGTTCCAAATGAAGGAGTATATTAAACATATAAAAAGGAAAAAATATAAAGAACAACAGCAAGTGGCAGTTAGGCAAGAACAGCAGACAAACAGCACTGTATCATCAGTTCAGGCCCTTATACCATCCAGCAAAGATAACTGGCGTAGCCTAATTGAAAGAGCAAACTGAGGTGACATAATCAAATCTAGGCCTTATAAGCATCTAGTAGAACTCAACTGGAGAAGAAGCAACCATGCTGGAGTCCCTGATTGATAATCTGTCAGATGAGCTTCTGGTCTTCCACTCCTACAGTAGGTGTTATTAATACTGGGGGAACATGGGAGAAATTACAATACTATCTGTTGGAAATGGTTTACCTTTTAGCTGTTCTCAAGGATACAAGACCTTCAACACCCTTAGCTGCTCTCTGTTTTTGTGTGTGTGAGTGTCTGAATCTTTGTAGAGCCTGAATAGAAACTCATCCCGTGACAAGAGACCTTGGATAACACTTTGAACAAGCATGCATGGGGCTGACATGGGGCTACAATGCTTCCATAATCCATTTTCAGCAAGCTTAAAAATAACATGACAATTTAGCAATGAAATGTATATTATACTCATTTAGATGTTTTCCCTGTAATTATTTCACAATTTCAAGTTTTTTTCATCTTTTGTATTGTTGGTTATTTTCTATTTATACCAACAAGAGTCTCAGAGATTGTTCAACCTTCTGTGCCTTGGTGGACTTTTAATATCCTGTGGCATTAAGTTGGGGTCTTTAGCCTCTCTGCTTACCATATGAGCAGACCATAGCTCCTATGTGACAAAAGGCTAAAGATAATGTACATCCATTGAAGAAAGCGAATATTGTAGAAAAGGCTCATTGTCTGCTGCTTTTGGCTTTGCTGTGAAAACTAAAACAGGATTATTTTTCCAGGTCATTTTTTATGCAATATTATTAACCATAGTGACACTGATCTTTATGCTGTTTATTTCAGCTGAACATCTCTGGGCATTTTAGAAGTGGAAAATTTCTACTTTGATATTTAAAATGCCATGTTACAAATGTATGCTTTTGTATTCCAGCCATGGGAGAGAACAGGAAGGGAATGCTAAGGAGTGAGCTCTATATTATGGGCCGTATGCTTACAATCTCAATCATTAAGGATCCAGGTTCTTCAAGGCCATCACTTTATCCTGCTTTCCATTCTTGTTTTTTTGTTTGTTTGCTTGTTTGTTTGGTAGGTTGTATTTTGTCTTTAATTTTTTTCCTTTTGCTTAATAATTTGGATAAAATAGTTTCAAATATGCAACAAATAAAGGCAAACAGGCATAAATAATAAGAAATTCAAACCACCATCATTAAACTATGTGAGAGATAATCTCTTTTGGTTTAAGTTCATGTTAAAATTTATAATACAGAAATTTGGGGGGTTTGATTCTGTATTTATTTCTTGCCTTTCTTGAACAGTGACAAGTCTTGTCTTCACAGTCCATTTATATAATATTATTAACCACAGTAATACTCTGCTAGCTGGATTCAGATTCATACTTAAGACAAACTCTGCTACTGAAAAAATAATCAAATGTTACTTTTAACATGCATATTTACATACTGAATCAATATAGCCTTAATAATAAAAAAATAACAGTACTATTTAAATTTAAATTCAATTTACAATGAGCCCAGTTAATGAATGGATAGGGGACAGAGACATTTTCATCTGTGTAGCTAATATTATTAATGATCTGGTACAAGAGAGTACTATTTTGATATCAGCTCAGTGTCCCTCTTTCTATATGAATACAGTGCCAGTTGCTATCATCTAGGTCATCAGACACTCAGCAAGGCCATTCAGTTAGGATTATTTAACCAATCTTTTAATTCCTCTGAAAATCATTAGAGAAATTTGTATAAAACTGGCTGGACCTAGAGTGACCATTTAGGCAAGATCTTGGCAAAAGTTTAAGTTTTATAAACCAGGCATTAACTATTTTTGTTTTTAAAGCCTGTGGGACCTTAGTGACAATGACTTAATTATGCTATAAAGGCATAAAACAGACATTGACAGTCTATGAAAATGTGTATGACCATATTCCACAAAATTTTATAGATAAGGTCTGCCACTAGACCAGTTAGGATACATGGCCTGTATTGTCCAGACCTCTAATCTAGATGTAAACTCATTCATTGTGGTTATCATTTGGAACATATGTCTGTTGACATTGCATTTAAAATTTAGCTGCTCAAGCATATAACGTGTGTTTAAAATGTCTAAGATCAACATATGGCTAGTTGGTACCACATTGGAACAATACCAATATAGAGTATACCCATGTGGAATATTTCTTTCTTCACTGCTCTTTCTGCTTAGCCATGCAGATAGATTTCATGT
>PVIU01024638.1:0-25211 GCA_004026605.1 Ondatra zibethicus
AGGATGGTGAAGACTGGTGAGGATGGTGAAGACTGTGGTGAGGATGGTGAAGACTGTGGTGAGGACGGTGAAGACTGTGGTGAGGATGGTGAAGACTGTGGTAGGGATGGTGAAGACTGTGGTGAGGACTGGTGCACCTTGGTAAGGTCAGCGCATCTCTGTGTAGCCTACACAAAGATGCACTGGGTTCATCACCACCCTTCTCTCTGACTTTGAGCTCCCCCAACTATCTGCGATCGTATTTCCCTCCTTTGTCCCCTGGGTCCACTTACTTAAATGCCCTGCTTTGGCAGCCATCTGTGCATTTAGCCTAGTCAGCCTAACTCCATGAGAATGGACTGTCCCAGGACCTGCCTCTCAGACAAATGTACAAGCTTCAGGAAACTATCTACTGGGGCTTCAGGGAGATGGCTTGGTTGGTAAAGTGCTTGCTCACAGTCTGAGGACCTGAGTTCAGATCTCCAGTATCCACATAAAAGCCAGCCACTCTATGCATGTTGCTTAGCCTAGCTTTAGGGTGTAACAACAAGAGAGTTCCTGTGGTTCCCTGGCCAGTCAATCTTGTCAATCAGTGACTTCAAATTCACTGAAAGACTGTCTCAAGAAGTAAGATGGTGAGCTACCGGGGAAGACACATTGTCAACCTCTGGCTTCTTCATGTACACACACACATGCACAAACATTCATGTATATACAAACCTACATGCACACAGAAATACACTACACACACACACACACACACACACACACACACACACACAAACATCTTTGTTTCTTCTGTTCTAAAACAGATTGGATATTAGTTCTGAATCCACTTTTCTCTATTTGTCTCCTAGTAATGTGTCTATCTTTGCTTGATGGTGGTGAATGCATCTCTAAGAACTGTGATTAAACCACAAAACAAGCAGCACTCATATCCCTGCCTATAAGGTGGAAATGCATACATTTGTTTCACAGTGACTCATATGAAAAGGAGAAAAGATCATTTTTATTACATCCCTTGCAACCTGCTTCCCCATCGTGATGCTGTGCTGCTATTATTCCAGATGTGTGAATCATTGGATCATATTATTGTATTTCATGGTCATTTGCCTTATTCTATAACCACTTATTATTGAAATGCATCACGAACAAAGAGCTGAGATTTGAAACAATAAGTTGCTCTGTGGTTTTTAAAACATGGAAGCCCACTTGAGTCTAGACGCAGTGAAGCAAGGCCACTTTCTCTTCCTGCATAATAATAAACACACACCTGCTTTTCTGTGCCCAAAAGGCAGCTATTCTTATGCCACTGTTTTTTCTACACAGAACTAAAACAAATATCATGTGAAGGCCATTTCTTGTTAATTAGGAGTCATAAACTCTTATTAAAGGAATTTTTTGTATGTGTATCTGCAGACAAAATATTAAGAGGTGAATTATTTTGATATGGAAAATATTCTTTATCACATGGTTGTAATATTTCTGCTGTACCTTTTTAATGTTGCCTTGCTTTGTTTTGTTTCTCTTAAGCAAAGTTAATCTTTCAAAGACTTGTGGTGGGGAAAAAAGGGACCTTGCTGCTCAATACTGAAATCCAGGTTTTGTGTTTGAAATATTGAAGAAACTAGTCTCAAGGTTTTCGTCCAAGGAATTGTCTTTATGTCAAATTCAATCCCAATTGAGTCAACCTGTACACAAAATGTAAGAATCAATATTTCTAGGATGTTAGTAGCTAGTGACAAAAATAATTTTACACCTAGCTATAAAGAGAATCTTCTTATCTCTGTGGGTATGATGGATATGTGTATGTGTATGAGGACAGGTACTCTACATAGAATCATTTCATCTGTGTGTGTATAAGATGTGCATATGAATGCCAGCATGTGCATGCCATCCTTGGTGTGCGTGTGGAGGTCAAAGGACAATCTCAAGTGTTGTTCCTCACCTTCTACTTTGTTGGGAACAGGATCCCTTATCATATGCTAGTAGTGCTGGCCTGTGAGCTTCAGGGATGGGGTTCCTTCTATCTCTAGCACCTTAGGATCACTGGGATTATAGATATGTGCTACTGCTCTATTTAATTTGGGGAGATCCAACCTCAGGTCCTCCCATACAGGAGCTGTGTCCCCTGCCCCTGGCTATATACTTTAAATCACAAAAATCCTCTGATTTCATGGTCTCAGATCATATGACACCTGAGAGATGGTTCCAGTTTTCATGTATAAGCATCAAAACACACACCAATATTTTCCCTGACTGTGTATTAAGATTTTGCTATTAGAACTGAAAGGGACCTTATGATACTTTGGCAATACTACACTCTCCCACCTGTTCCCGGTGGCCTTTCTTCCCCCCCTCAGTGTGCACAGTGACACTTTGTACACAGGTATGTAATCTTCATGTCCAGAATCAGACCATGCATGCTCCTGTAGTGATGGGAGGGGATGCTGTAGCAGCTTTTCAGCATCTTTAGCATTTGTTTTGTCTGGTGCCAAATTAGCTAATTTCTTTTATGCTCCAAAAAAAAATGCATGCTTTCTGAATCTTATTCCCTGCCTCCTGTCACTTTCCAATTGAGCCTTATGAAGACGAAGATGTCTGTCTCCTGTCTTCTGTGCTGCCCTGGGCTGTATGTAGGTCACAATTCCAGAGACAGAAATAGGACTTGGTTTAGTGTTTGTGTCTCTGGCAGCTGTATCATCATCTTGTATGAAATCCAGGCCCTCGGGGGCGGAGCCTTCGCATCACAGATGGTGCTCAGTGCTGGAGCTCAGGGCACTGTTGCTCAGAATGTGAAGGAGCCTGTTTGTTTCCAAGTGGTCCGAGCTTGGATGGAGAATCTCTATGATGCTCATAGTTCTTTAGCTGTTGAGCCAGTGGCTGTGGGTTGGCAAACTGCCCACCCACTCTCCTTCCTCCTGGCAATCTATACTCACAGTCACAGTCAAAGGCAGAGTCTGCTTCTGCTTGTCATTACCAGGACTATTGATGCTCTCAGCGTCTTCTGAACTTCAGTTTGAAGTTGTCTCTCTAGCACAGATGCCATTGTCTAGAGGTGTGAATGCTGCAGCATTGATAAAAGAGTTACTGGGACTTCCCGAGAGAATTCAGCACTGTCCTTGGTCACATAGAGGCTGCTGGAAGAGGACAGCTGTCACCAAGCGCCCACTATTTCATAACACTTGACATAATGAGCTCATCTCCTACTGTCAGAGCATGGAGAATCCCGAAGAGCCTGGCAGATACGTACAGAATGTGACACATAGTAGTTCAGTGAGTTATAGGATAGTTTCTCCTTATCTCCAAGGAAGCCAAACAGGAGGGCAGCTCCTCCACTTCCACATGAAAGGACTTACAGACATCAACAAACTGGAGGGCACAGAATAGTTGCAATAAGAATAACAACACATATCTTTTTTTTTTACCTAAATTCACCTATAAATATTTACACCATTTTATCTCCCTCTGCCATACTTTTTCTAAACTATTTGAAAGGAGACTGTGCACCTCGTGGTACTTTGTTCCTAATTCTGCAATATGCATTTCCTAAGAATAGGGACCTCTCACATCACAGACGTATGCTGTCAATGTCAGTGAGTTTAACGCTGGTAGTCTTTGGTTAAGTTTAACATGGGTGGTTTATTTCTGGTGGCCATATACTGGCACATTTTCAAGGTATAACATGACAGAGGTTGCTTTTTAAATGGCAATAAGAGAAACAAAGCTAACATTTGCTTGATACGACACATGCTTTTAATGAGCTTCAAAATCAGAGTCCCTATCTGATTACATCCAAGCTGATGTCACAGTTCAAGGTCTGGACTTGAAGTGACTGAATTTAGGTGCCCCGTGGACATGCTAAACATGCCCATTGTGGTGGCTGACTTGACACAGTATATTGGGAAGAGAGTCTCAGTTGGAAGAGAGACATTGTCTAGATTAAGTTGGCTGTGAGCATGCCTGCTGCCTATGAGGAATTTATTAATTGGATTAATTAAAGTGGGAAAACCCATTCTAAATGTGGGCATCTTTCCTATAAGCATCTTACATTAATTCACTGCTGTCTGCTCTTGACTATGAATGTAGCAGGACTAATTGTTTCAAGTTCCTGCCACCTACATGTCCCCATCAGGATTGACTGCAACTTGTAATTATGAGCCAAATAAACCCCTTCTCCTTTAGGCTGTTTTGGTCAGGGTGTTTTTATCACGGCAACAGGAAACAAAATAGAGACACCCCCAAAAAGGTATTGTCTGCCATATCCTCTCACACATGTGGGGCCTTGACAGATGTTTTGGGTTCTGAGTCTAATATAGTACTGAGATTTTGATGATTGTTTTATATTAAGTCTCTAATGGGGAAACAATCATTTCTGATGAGAATTCTCAATTCTCTTCATGTCTCAAGTTGAAATATAAATTCTGTGTTAGACCCCAGAACCGAGGCCCACACAGTGGAAGGCCGTTTCAGTAGATCTGCATGACCAGGGTACCAGGGGGAAAACTCTCTCTGCAGGCTTAGGAGTATAAGGGAACAGCTAATGGCTTGGTTATGGAGTCCCTAGTTTCTTAAGTATTTAACCTGAAGCTTTTCAGTGCTTTCTATCACAAAATCAAATGTTTTGGAAAAGGTGGAAGCCCACTAAAGAGGTTAATTGCATCAGTTTTTGCCTAAAGCCTCTGGAGAGAAGCACAGGCTCCCTTCACACACAGCAAGACCCATAGAATTGAAGAGGCATTTCTGTGATGTGTGACTATTTTTCCAAAGAGGTCTCTTAGTCAAGTTCATGAAGTTATTACAGAATGCCCCAGACTGAATGATTTCCAAAGAGCACAGATTCATCTCTGACAGCTCTGGAGGCTAGGAAACCCAAGATCAAGGGACCTCCTTCTAGTAAGCCTGCATCTCCCCTTGGCAGAAGATAAGAGGTGAGATAAAAAAAAAAAAAGGCCATCAAAAGAGGGCTGTCTTAGTTAGGGTTTCTCTTGCTGTGAAGAGACATTGTGACCATGGCAACTCTTATAAAGGAAAATATTTAATTGGGGTGGCTTACTTACAGTTCAGAGGTTCAGTCCATTATCATCATGGTGGGAAGCAAGGTATCAGGCAGGCAGAAACGGTGCTGGAGAAGGAGCTGAGAGTTCTACATCTCATTACAGGCAACAGGGAGTGGTCTGTCTTACTGGTCTTGGCTTGAGCATATATGAGATCTCAAAGGCCACCTCCACAGTGACAGACTTCCTCCAACAAGGCCACACCTACTCCAACAAGGCCACACCTCCTAACCTACCCACCCTACCCCACCTCCCACCCCCGCTTTGGGAGCCATTTTTTTTTTCAAACCACTATAAGGGCTGAGCTCAATTTTACAGCAAACACACTCTTGAATTACTGAACCTCTGCTGGCAATGTCACAGTTGGTAAGAGCAGGGTCCTTGGGGCTTAATTGTTTCTTAAAGCTCCCAAGTCTTGGGATAGAACCCATACAGGAGGTTCTGAGGTTAATGTTTCTTAGGTTTTTTTATTTTCCCTAAGCAAGGTCCTCTGTCTCTTCCCACACTCACTTTCTATGAGTCTCTCTGGGATGTTCATAGCTGTTCAGATGTCCTGGAGCTGGTACCAGATTAGCAATGACCTGGTTGGGTTTTGTTTTTTGTTTTTTATTTTTGTTTTTTCCTTATCCTGAGAAGACACAGCAACCGTCAACCCAGCTGGAGTGTGACATAGCACTATTTTGTGGTGTGGGTTTGCTTTGCTCTGGTCCTGCAGCAGAGTTGATGGGCATGGTCATGGAGGCCCTGGAAATGCTCTGGTGTTGTGTCTAGTCAGGTGACTTTCCTAGAGACAAGTCCACAGGGCCAGCAGGGAATCTGTCCCCACTACTGACATCTGGGACCATCCCACCACCTTCTGAAAGGCATGGAGAGTCTCTGGGCTTCTTCATGACAGAAGATTCTGAAAGGCCTTCGCTCCTTCAGCAAAGGGGTTCCTGTCATGTGGCCCTTGAGAGCCAATCTTTGCAGTATCCCTGCTGGGCATCCCACCAGAGATCTGTATACAGTAGGGTGCTGGTACCCAGATGGGAGCCATGCCCCTACCTACCTCCCACATCTGAGCAGAGCTCACTTCCTTCCTGTCTGGCTTTAGTTCTTTACTTGAACAGCCAGGACTTCTGCTTCTGAGGGCAAGCTGGGAGTGCCTCCCCCCAGCGCTGCCAAGACACTGTGATCCCACGGTGCCATGTGTGTTTTCCCACACCCATGACAACACTTAATGTGGCCACAAGAGACTACTGATAGCCATGGCGGACCTCATCCTTCACTACGTTCCAGGATAACTCTTTGCTCTATGTCTCATCACCCTGTGGTGTCAAGACACCATGACAGCAGGCCAAGGGCCCAGTGCTTGGACCTGCCCAACCTCACCACACCACAGTGTAAGATGAAGGGTGAGGTGCCAGGTCCCAGCACAAACTTGAGTCTGCCAAAGTCCCTTCTCTTCTACCCCCATAGTCCCTGTGGCATATTTCCTCTGTCCACCAACAGTGAACAGGATTCCATAGAATTAAGGGTGGATAGTGATAAGCATTCGTCATTCCAACTACTTGGAATTGCTGAAACAGGAGGATGACTTTAGTCCAAGGTACAAAGTCCAGGTTGGGGAACCAGGGAAGGCCCCATATCTTAAAAATAAAACAAAAATAACAAGAGCTGAACCACACTCATGAATTGATTGCTCCAGGTGCTTTCTGGGAAAGGCTGGGGTTGGTGTGGCTCAGCCAGTGAGTCTTCTCCCTGGCTCTTCAGAAACTCTGCAGCAGATCCATGTCTATGGCCTTTCACCCTGCTCTGGACAAACTGCCCCCACAGTCTTGACAAATGATTCCTTGGTGTTTGCAAGTCAGCGTTAGGCTGGCGGAAAGTTCCCGAGTGGTTTGGCCCAGGTGGGTCAAATTGAGATGTCTCTACGTTGCCATCATCACCTGTGTTTCCAGAGACGGGTGGGGGCTTTGGGCTGACAAGTGTTTAAAATGAAAAGGGCTCATGTGTATTTTTTCAAGCTACAGACGTTCTAGATTGATTGTACAAGCAGGATTGTTTTCTCTTCTATCAGTGTCTCTCTTGTGGAGCTTGGCTTGTCCTGATCAGTGGAGGGGGTGGCGTTGTCACAGAGCACACTGAAAATCACCCCAAATCTAATTTTTTTTGTTTTGGTTTGGTTTTTGAGGGTTTTTCTTTGTAGCTCTGAATGTCCTGGAACTCACTCTATAGCCCAAGCTAGCCTTGAACCCATAGAGATCCACCTGCTTTTGCCTCCCAAGTGCTGAATTAAAGGCGTGCATCACTACTGCCCCATCTAAATTTTCTTTTTTAAAATTTAAATTTATCTCTTGTGTGGGTATACGTGGGTGTGAGCATGGGTATGCACATGCCACAATCTCACAAGTGGAGGTTAAAGCACATCCTGGGGTTTTGTTCCCCTCTGTCCACTGTTCTTGAGGCGAGGGCCTCTTTATTACTTCAGGATGGACTACACCAGGCTAGCTGGCCTCAGAGCTTCTGGGAAGACTACTACCTCAGTCTCCCTTGTCTCCATAGGGTTTCTGGGATTACAGACATGTGTTATTTCATAGATTCTGGGGATTCAGGCTCAGGCGTTCACAATTGTTAAACAAGTGCCTTACACTGAGCCACATTCCCCCACCCAGCTGGGTTTTAATAGAAATCAGTCTCACTCAGCTAAGTGATGATTTTGCTTCTTGGAAGGTCTGAACCGTGACTGCGGATCCTAACACTATAATCCTCTTTTCTCTCTCTCTGTCTCTCTGAAACCTGCTGGCAGCTGTCCATACCTCGCAGTGAACATCACCCCCGCCATCCCCGTGGTCGGCGGTATCCTGTTCTTCTTCGTGATGGGGACTCTGCTTCGGACCAGCTTCAGTGATCCGGGAGTCCTCCCTCGAGCCACTCCTGATGAAGCCGCTGATCTGGAAAGGCAAATAGGTAACGCTGAAGCTCTGCTTTTAGCCTGTGGTTACTCCCCTCCAGTGCTGGCTCCAAAGTGGGGGACAGACCGGGGTGTTCGTGCAGAGGGCAGGGCGCTGGCTGGCATGAAGAGTGACCGGAAATGAAGGAGACCTTAAAGATGACCCGAGTAGAAGGTTGGGATGTGAAGTGGTTGAGGTAAGACTGGGGGCGCTGCAGAGCTGAGGCAGGGGCTGCGGCAGCATGCGAGAAGCCCCCCAGTGAGCAAGGTTTGGCTTACAGATGTTTCTTTGAAACTCAAGCATCCAGTTCTGCTCTGGTCTAGAACCTCAGAGGTTGAGACAGCTTCTCTCCTGTGCTCTCTGCTGGGCATGGCAGCTTCCTTAATTTCCATAGTAAAAGCTAAGTGTATTAGTTTCTTTCCTCATTTTTGCAACATTGTATCTGGCAAAGGGATTTAAGTAAGAGCGGTTTGTATTGGCTCACTGATTGATGGTACATCCCTCATGGTAGGGAAGGCATGGAGGCAGGAGCCCGAGTCAGTTGGTCATATTGTATCTACTCTCAGAAAACAGAGGGATGATGGGAGGAGGGGAGGAAGTGGAAATTTTTGAATGGAAAAAATAAATAAAAAAAGAAAAGAAAACAGAGAGATGCAGACTGGTGTCCGACTCACTTTCCCCTATTCATTCAGCCCTAATCCCCAGCCCACAGAAAAGACTGTACATAGTTAAAGTGGGTTTCCACCACAATTAATCTACCCTTTAGATTAGAAGCGTCTTTATAGACCAGTGGTTCTCAACCCTCAGGTCACGACCCCTTTGGGGTCTATCAACCCTTTCACAGGGGTTGCCTAAGACCATTGGGAAACACGGATATTTATATTATGATTTATAACAGTAGAAAATTACAGTTATGAAGTAGCAATGAAAATTATTTTATGGTTGGGGGTCACAGGTTTAGAAAGGTTGAGAACCACTGTCAGAGACAGTCCCAAAGGCTTGTCTCCTAGCTGGTTCTAGATCCTGTCAAGTTGATGATCAATATTAAACCACCATACAAGGCAAAGGTACATCTTAGACTGTCTTATTTATTCAGCCTCGGATCCAGGGTTTCTTTCATTTGCACACCTCAGCAATATATCCCAGTGGTGTATACTGAAATGAATAGCTTGATTTTCCTTAAATGTTTAAGCCTGAAGCTAGAGTTTGCAGCAGTCTATTTTGAAAATTTAAAACAGATCCCAATGTCTATCACAACACACTTTAATAATATGAACCTTTTCTTGACACGTAAATGCTCTTACCGGTATATCTTGTACAGCTTTGCTGTGGCGCACTAGTGTGTCTGATAAGATCAGCAGTCAGCCTGCGGTGACTCAAAGTGAACGTGCAGAATAGGCCTGGTAAAGCCGCCCAGCAGGGAGCTCTTCCCGGGCTCCCTTCACAGCCTCTGCTGTAGCTGCAGAGATGCCCCCTTTGCTATGGCACAAGCAGGTACAGCTGTGGCCAGGGCTAGAGATGCTCTTACATTTGCCAAGGACAAAGCAGAGCTTTGTCCCTCTCTCAGCCTGTTTCTTCCTTCATCCCTGCCATGCAGAAGGGGACAGTCATGGTGCCACCTGCTGTTCTGCAGCCAGCCTGTTTTCTGAGGCTGAGAAGAAGAGAGAAGGAAGCGGCTGGGGAAGGGCAACCCTTCTCTAGCTACTGTGTCTTGTGACACACTGAAAGCCGTCTGTCAGTCTGGTCATGTTTAACATAGCAGTGGTTCATGTTTATCATGGAACATCTAAGCAACTCTGTGAAGATAAAGCTATTCGTGTTCTCTTTTACAAACGAGGAGAGTGCCTCCCCCCAAAGAGGGGCTTCGATAAGAGGAAGTACAACACTGGAGCCTGGTCTCTGAGTTCCTGCCCTTGTCCCCTCCCTTGCCTTGTATCCCTAAGGAGAGGAGAAGCTAGGGCCGGTTCTCTTCAGGAGAAGACTGGGTTTGTAGTCTGGGCCGTTTCAAACAGCACACATCTGGAAAACCTTCTGCCTCATGCAGACCTGCAGAAGATGACACGGTGTGTTCTGTGACCTCTGGGCCACTGCGGGAGCCTCTGCCAGAGCAGTGGTGGGAGAGCTAGGTGTCCCACCTTCCTAGCACGTTTGGGGAGCAGCAGGAGTGCCATCGGCCTTCTCTGCTATACATGCAGATTCCCAGAAACTCGGTGTGTTGAGGCTTAAGTATCTTTTAAAATGAGTGGTGCCCCATGACCCCAAAGGTCATGAGGGGTAGATTGAGAAATGGATGAGCACAAGCAAGACTTGATTTCCTGTGGATGGAAGAAAGCTGGACGATGCTGTCAGAAATGGTCATTAGGTTGGGAGCCGCTATTCCCAAAAGACTAGGGAATGTTGGATAAAGGCCGGGCATCTTTGGCATTCTTACCATGTGCTTCTGTCTCCAGGCCCCGTGCCGAATGTAAAGGTGAAGAAATTCTACCAGGACTGGTGAACCAGGAACACCACCGTTTCCCTCAGAGGAATGGCCTCGATTCCAAGTGGAGCACCAAACATAGCAATAGCCAAGTTTTTATCTTAAGAACCTATAACGGCAGAGCAAACGAAACTTAAAGAAAGCAGCGACAGGGGAATTCATAAAGTTTAGAGAGGAAACCAAGGATATAGAAAAGAGGGAAACATGGGGGAAAGAAATCAATGAGGCTAGAAGTTAGTTCTTTGAAGGATCAACAAAATCAGCGCATCTTTTCCTTTGCTGATGAGAGAGACAGACAGACCAAGTGGAATCGTTAAAATCAGTAGTAGACCGATTTCCAAAGATGCTCATGAAGAGCTGGGTAGTACATGAAAAAGAAGCTCATCACCTTCTGTCATTAGGGGGACATGAATCAAAACCATGGTGAAGGGCCCACAACCCCCATCCCCAGGGTGACTCTGAGAAAAAGACCAGTCGCGGCAAACCTTAGCAAGGATGTGGAAATCTAAAACGCTCACTTGCTGCTGGTGATGCTGTCAAATGGGATGTCTGTTTTGAAAAATAATGCCTCAAAATTCTTGAAAAAGCTGAACACAGTTACCACATGGCCTAGCAATTCCATTCCTAAGTATATAGCCAAGAAAACTAGTCCACTTCCTCATAAAGACTTGCTGTATCTGGTGACCAAAACCTGGGCAGAAACCGCAGGTCCATCAAAGGCTGATTTGATGGCTGTGATGTTGCATATTCTCCACACAGAATCCTTACTACCACTTTTAAAAAAACACATATTACCATATGTTACACGAATGAACCAAGAACCCGAGTCTAAGTGAAAGAAGCCAGATGCACAAGACTACATATTGTGGTGCTCAGAATATTTCATAAGGGCTAAATTTAGACAAATGTTTAGACACAGAAAGCAGAGCAGTGAAATCCTGGGACACAGGTAAGATTGCAGGTTAATTATAGCTGATGTGAGGTGGAGAGCTGATGTGACAAAACTTGAGGTGGCTTAGATAAAGGTGATTCCTGTGCAGTGCAATGGATTCCCTAAGAATTACTGGGCCACCTCACGAGTCTGTGAATTAGAGTTCAAGAATGTGATTGTCTTTTTGAGGGGAGGAAGTAGGGGAACGAGAAGAGAATATAGAGGGGGTAGAAGAAACCACTGGGAGTGGGTTAGCGCTCTGGCTCACCCCTTCCCTAGCTGCACGACTTTAGACAAGGGCATACCTTTCTCAGCTTGTCCCTCCATGTTTTGTCTACACAGTAGGGGCAGTGACGTGTATCTTGTGAGGTATTCGCCAAGACCCTGGTGCTCAGTAAATGATGTTATATTTACCTGGGTTTTTTTTTAAGGTTCTCTTTTCCCACCCAGCTGTTTTTTTACCTTCTGCAAACAAGGGTTCTCACCAAAAGCAATCCACAGTATGAAGGGATGAAAAGCACAGCTTCAGGGGAGTTCAGGCGTACGGTTTTCTTCCTCGTGGCTCTGACTCTTCCTCAGGACTCCCATATACTCTTGGCTTTGAAAAGATGAGATTATGTGTTCATAAAATCTGTTTTATTGTTGGAAAGCTTGGAGTGGAGAAGAAAGGCCGTGTGAGGGGTCAGATGGAGGAGGGACCAAAGCAGACGCTGGAGGGGAAGAGCCTCTGCAGAGGTTTCTATACTTCTCTATTTTAAGATTTCTTTTTTCATTGTTTTTAATTGAGCTATATATTTTCTCCACTCCCCTACCTTTCTCCCCTCTCCCCTTCTACCCTTTCCCATGACTTCCATGCTCCCAATTTAAAAAAAATAATGACATCTTGAAATTTGCAGGCAAATGGATGGATCTGGAAAAACACATATTGAGTGAGGTAACCCAGACCCAGAAAGACAAATATAATATGTACTCACTCATAATTGGCTTTTAGAAATAAAGCAAAGAAATACCAGCCTATAGACCACAACCCCAGACAACCTAGACAACAATGGGACCCTCCTAAGAGAGACTTACATGGATCTACATAGGAAGGTGGAAAAGACAAGATCTCCTGAGAAAATCGATGAAATCTTAATGTTTATTTTGTGCTGACTGGAGAAAGAAGATGAAAATTTAGGTTTAAAAACTTTTTTATTATTAAGGTTATTAATTCTAATTACCTGTTTATAGTACGTGCGTAGAAAAGCCTGCTAACAGCCACATGAAAGGTTTATTGAGGGTTTGCCAAGGATTTAAACAGCCTCATCCCACCCCCACCCCAGGCTTCTGCAGAGGTGTGGGTGTCCAGAGGCGTGGGTGTCCAAGGGAATTGCTCGGGCTTCAGAGCCTGCTCAGAGGCTCTTAAATATGCCACAAAGTTCCTTCTTCATAAAAATGTTCCCAATAACTTAGGCTGCAAAACAAGACATTAAGGAGCAGCAGGAGTTCAGGAAGGTCATGCAAAGGTCATTTCAGACTTCCTTGGAAACCCCACAGCTTCAGTTCATCCAAGAACATTCAGATACCAAGTGACTGATTTGGGATCAGAAAACAAACATACCGCTGGCACACTGTCCTTCAAACCTCAGGGCTAAAGTGATTCATCTCAACTAGGGACAGTCTTCCTGTGGTGGAGACAGAGGACTACACAGACCCAGCTCTGCCCTGCACTCCCTGGAGGTATCTCTGCACACCCTCTCCTCAGTTCCATGGCTGCAAGACCAGGAACGTCTTTGCAGAGAGGAAGTGATGAGTGCTGTGTGAACCTGTCCTGTTAATTCCCAAAGAAAGATGAAGAAATTCTCCCAGGGTACAGTAGCCCAAATATTAAGTCTGAGGTTCACCCATCACTGAATGGTGGTAGGATCAGATCTAAGGAAGCTTATGGGCTTTAATATATTCACAGGGCGGGGGATATAGCTCAGTGGTAGAGTGCTTACTTAATATATAGGATGTTCTGGGGTGAGGAGGAGAAGGAAGAGGGATGGAGAGATGATCCACTGAGGGGATCCACTCTGTATCTTTCACTGCCTACGGCTGTGTCTACACACCCAAGTCTAGGCGCCAGCCCTGTTTCCCTCCCTCTGCCATCTTTTCTTTCTCCTCCTTCTCCTTCCAACTCCCCCCACCTAATTTGGCCAAACCGTCCATCAAGTTTTATTTCTATAGGTGAACATGTTAGGAAGTACAACACCACCCTGAAGCAGGAAGCCCCAGGGGGCCAGTAGCCCAGTTCCACACCCCCCTGGGCCCTCCCAGGACCACGGAAAGGGCCAGCCACCAGTTTGACTTGGTAGAGTTATTCTCCAAGAACATAGTCAGTCTGTGTTTAAGAACAGAAATGTTTAGTGGATTTTGCTAAGGAAAATACTTTGTGAGCTAGGGATGTAGCCAATGACAAGACGCTCTCTCTCGTGTGCCAGGATCGGGATTCAGTCCCCGCTCTGGGGCGGGGTGTTTCTAGGAGCACTATTTGCCAATTAAAGATTTTGCCAATTTTCTCTAATGCCATTGAATTGTTTCTAATGCTTTCCATTTTCATTTCTATTACTTTTCCTAGTGTTATTTTATTGTAGTAATTTCTTTTCTGCATAAAATTTGAAACTAAGTTTTTATGAAGGCTCTTTAATACTATGAAATGTCCATTGTAAATTTTCTTTCAGAATTATTACTTCTTTTTTTTTAAGTGGTGTGTGTTTGTGTGTGTGTGTGTGTGTGTGTGTGTGTGTGTGTGTGTGTGTGTAGCCCAGAACTTATCTCCCTCAATCATCCTTTGCCTTATTTTTTGAATGAAGGTCTCACACTGACCCTGAAGTTTGCTGATTTGGCAGGGCTGGATGGCCAGCAAACACCAGGGATCTGCCTGTTTCTGCATCCGCTGCACTAGGATTGCAGGCACACACCACATGTGCCACCATGTGCACCATGCACCACCGTATGTCACCATGCACCATGTGACTGGCCTTCCCCCTCCCCCGGTTTTTTGTTTGTTTGCTTTTAGGAAGTCAGTTTACTAACATAGTACTGGCCAAGTACTTTTCTACCAACTGACCTGTGTGTGTCTCCTGAGAGCAGACGTTCTTACTCAGCCCATGTCTGTCAGCTTTATGACCATGCTTAGCTTTTTACATGGGTGTTGGGGATCTGAACCCAAGACCTCATGTTTGTATGAAAGGCACTTTACCCATTGAGCCATAACTGTGGTACCAGAACTGCTGTTTTTACAGAGACAAACTTTATTAGTGATTTAATTTTTTTATCACGTGACTAGGGGAGTTTTGGGGTTCTTTCAGCCACTGTTAGTTTCCTGTTGGGCTGCTTGGATCTGCTGATAATATCTACTGAGAAATTGGCCTAAAATATGTTTGCTTCATTTACATATTTATTTATTTGCTTAATGACTACTCCATTGGCTGTAGCTGATCTGTGATGAAATCCTCTACACCATGTGCTGGCATTCTTGTGTCCTGCATACCAGTTATTCTTACTGTTAGAGAGACAGGTTGTGCATGGCAGGGATCATCACATGGCAGGGGTCATGGATGACTGTTTTGATGATCTTTCACCAAGTCTTAGAAGGCATATTTTTCCTGGCTATCCCCTCAGATCTTACCTTCTTAGTAACCTCCCAAGTCCCCACAATTCACCCTTCCTGTAGTTTCTGTCTGCAGTAATCATTTCAGCATCCCCCAAACATTTGGCAGGCCCCCAGAGCTCTGCCTTGAATCAAGTTATGCCTCTCCAAGATTCCTTCTGCCTTCCTCATTCTCTCTGATCTGCTGCTCTCTGCCCAGCTCTTGACAGGGCCTTCTTCCAGATGCCAGCTGGAACACATTTGTACTGTCTCTTCTATGCACCAGCTCGGAGCACTTACCTGGGCCCAGATACTAGAACATGCTTTGTGCTCGTCCTTTGTCGTTGTGCAGTTGGCTTGCCAATCCTGATGAACAGGAAGATGATGTTCTTGTACCCTTTTCATTGCCTGCTTCCCTGTGTAGGCATCACGCTGGGGTTTCCCAGGCAGCATCTCAGCTCATGAAGCAGCTGCACCATCATTTCCAGATGGCACGAACATTCCTCCCTTATGGGTGAGGAAAAGAAAGAGACATGAGCCATGATACCAATGCAGGACCATAAGAAGTCACTCCTTACACTCTTAGCTGCCTTCAAGTCCTGCCTCTGTCTCGAAGCCATGGAGCCAGGCTTAGGTGGGACATTTCTGGGTCTACTCAAGCAGGTAGGACTTCCCTGCCCCTGGGTTGCATTCTCTCCCCGACAGACTGACAGCATCACCCAGCTTTCCTGTCTCCTGAAGTGATGTTCTTCATCCTTGCCGCAGCTCAGACATAGGGTCTGGGCATCTTAGAGCTTTGAAAGCCCCGTGTTGAGGGGGCAGAGATTAAAGGGCTGAAGGGAGACCCCAAACAATCCTATTGCCCTCTGGGAGCTGCCTAACGATCCTGGCTGTGTTGTGTGGTGGGGCTGCCCCTGCTGTGTACATGTTTGTATGCTGCTTAAGCAATGCAGAGCCGGGGAACTCATCATATCTGAAATAATTTCTGGGGAGACAAAAGCTTTTGAAGAAAACAGCATGCTAGGAAGAAAATAGGGGAACTTTAGACTCCTTGTTTTGGGGGAAATTCTAGAATAATCTAGTGTGTACAGATGCCAGTCTCCCACATGAATGCGGGGCGGAGGCTCAGAGTGTCAAAATTCTTGATCGTCTCTCAGTAAATCCCAGGCGAGGAGAACTGGAAACAGATGTCTCAGCTCAGCATTATGGTATTTGGGGCAAATGCCATGGGGTTTGAAGAGTCTAGTTCTAGAGAAAAGAGGGAGCTAGGGTTTAGGTTTACCGTAGATTTGGAAGGATGTGTGGTTCCCGTCCAGGGCATGTGTGAAAGCCTGTGCCGTTTCTTCTTCCCATAGGCAGTGCAAACACATGGGACAGAAGCAAGGACTGGAGGTGAACTCCATTCCTGGTGCATGCATGTTTGCTTATTTTGAAGGCTGTTCTGTGTAATGAGTGTTCAGAGTGGGGACTTCTACTGGATGCTACAGAAAGCCATCTGGCGGTTCATCTCTTTAATGGGTCCTTGTTATGCAATCATCTTCCCCATCATCCAGATAACTCTGTGTGTCAGAGGGCAAGTTGCCTTTCCCTCCAGGGGAACGTGAGCCAAGGGGTTCTGTTTAAATAAATGAGATCATGCTCCTGTTCTCACACTGAGCTAAGCTGAAAAGTCCAAACCCCTCAGTCTACATAGTCACAGTGCCCCCATCCTGAATCAATAGATGTCCTTCCCCTCCCCTCTGCCGTCCCCTCCTTCCCTCCCTTCTCTGCTGGGAACTAGGCATGGAATCTAGGCCCTCACACATGCTAGACAAATGCTCAAACACTAAGCTACATCCCCAGATCTTTTTACTTTTTTTGAGACATGGTCTCAACAAAGTTACCTAGGTTGGCTTAGAACTTACTCTGTAGTCTAGGCTGGCCTTGTACTTTCTGTCTTCCTGCCTGAGCCTCCTTAGTAGGTGAGATTACAAGTTTGGACCACCAATCCTAGATCTGACTCTCTTAATAGAGGTTAAGATTTCACTTGTCCATGGGCGCCTGTGTATAGACATCATTCTTTAGGGTGACTTGGTCAACTGCTTTGTAAAAGCAATATCAGTTCATATTGGATAAGGCGAAGGCTCTCTTCGTCTTACTAAACTAAATTCACTATCTTGATAGGTAGTATGAAGTCATCCCAGTGTGGTCATACAACAATGCTGACATGCTTTGCTGAACTACACAAGTGTGCTGTAAACCTAACTAGTTCTCATCCCCAAAACCAGGAAAGGGGGAAAGAATAATAAGATAGTCAGGTTGGGGAATATATCTTTGTGGGATAGAGGGAGACATGATGCAAGCAGAGAGAGAAGATGACTACACAGTGTGGAAGGGACAGATGGGACCACACATGGTTCAAGAGCACAGCCAACAAGTGGTCTGGAGCACGCCAGTGAAAGCCAAGGCCCACCTGCCAGCCAAGGGCACTAAGGATGAAGATTCTAGACTTCCCTGTAGTGATAGTACTTTCTGTGCCTGTTCCCTCCCAGCAAGGGTTCTATTCAGATTGGTGCTCTGAGTTGTAGAACATTCCCATGGTCATGGATGTCCTGGAAAGCTCTTTGAGTGTATGAGTGGGTAAACTGAGGCTCTTGCTCCCAGAGAGCTGATCAGTGAGGAATCGAGGACCCCGATACAAAGGCCTGGCGCAAAAGCTGAGTGTTGTGTTCCTCTCCATTGACTCCTCTGCCTCAGAAAACAGAACTCAGCAGTCATACTATACACAGTGGTGTCGGGGTATGGGGGGAGCATCATCACAGTCAGCCAGGAGCTATGAGAAATGCAGAGTCTCAGGCCCCACCCATTCTAAGTCAGAATCTGCATAAACTTTTCCAAGGTGGCAGGTGAGTCATGGGAACTCAGAAACATAGCCTCAGATCACCCCTATCCACCTAGTGACCTTCTTTCCAGCTGTCGGAGTCTTCCCCTCCATCTAAAACCTCAGGGCTGAGCATTTTCACGAGTCCAGATAACTTTATTGAGCATTTGACCCTGATAGATCTTCCTGCCTGCAGTGCTGTGAGATAGCAACATGTTCTCTATCATTGAGATCACTAAATTGGAAAAGTGCCTGCCATCTGAGTGTGAGGACCTGAGTTCATATCCCCAGCCCCCACATAAAAACCTGGTACTGCAAGCCTACAACACAAGCACTGAGCAGAGAAGGAGGAAGGGCAGGCGCATTCCTGATGCTCATTGGACAATCTAGCCAATCGGTGGAAGTCTAGGATCAGTGAGCGACTCTGACTAAAAAGAAAGTGGAGAACAATTGAGGAAGGCACCCAGCACGAACTCTGACCTTCATCTGCACACCTCTGCACACAGCCACGTGAACACTTACATACCTCTTACATATATAGCCATAGCAACCATTGCCTTGTCTTTGGACAGTGCTGATGGATCCCAAAGTCTGTTTATTTTTATTAGCAAAATGCCTGACCCTGAGCAGGAGATCTGTAGACAAACTGACTGTTCCTGAATCCCAGGCCTGCCACTTTGTAACTCTGAGACGTGTGTTGATTTCTTTGAGCCTCTGCTAGGTAGGCCTACTAAGTTCAAGGACCCATCCCAGTGCAATTATTCTGAAGTCGACCTTGTCTCCTTGGCTTGACTGTGAAAATAGAGAACCAAAACACGTCACGTTACTTGGCCTCTTCAGCCGCTCACACAGAGAGGACTCTGTGTCCTGCTCATTTTAACATGCAGAGCTGCAGGCACATTCTTGGAAATGCAACAAATAAACCATAGGTGCTGCAAAAGAGGTGAGATATTTAAATAACCAACTATGTATTAACTGCCATTAGCATCTTAAGTGGTATGTTTGAGAGGCAGAAGCAAGGTAGGGAAACAATGGCCTTTTTGAGTGGAGGACTGAGTCGGCCAGGGAGGTTTTCTTGGGAAACTAAATATAAGATTCCTCCAGAAATCAGCAGGGCAGCATGATGTGATTGCTGGTGCACAGGAGCAAGGAGGAGGGAGATGAGGCCGGCTGTCCAGGGCACAATACCCTTTCAGGAGGCTGGTCAACAGAGCGAGCAGACCCTTTATGCTGGGAAGCAAGGCTTTGCTGTCCCTAGTGCAGAAGTATTGTGCTTGGCAGCTCAGGAATAAAAAAGGAAATCATGGCATCTGTGGGGACAGAAGAAGTGGACCAAGGCGAGTAAGTGTGAAGATAACATGGTGTGTGTGTGTGTGCTCGCAAGCAGCTGCCTGCTGTCTGTCTGGAGAAGGTGGGTCCGGCATGACCCGTTAGAGAGATGCACTAAACAGAGAAACAGGCAAGGACCAGAGAAGCATGGAGTCGTAACAGACAGGGAGCTGCCCCCATACAGAACGCCCATGACTTTTGTGGATGGGGATGTGGGCTCAGATGCAACTAAACAAAAGACTCATCTCTCCTTTATTTTCTCTGTTATAGTCCAAACAAAACTTCAGGGCATTTGTTGACACTCTGAGGCCCGCTTCATTCTGAGCGAGGAGAAGAGGAGACTTGGTGTCATTTGCAGTGGTGGTGGTGGGGAGACTTTGAGGCTCCATTCCACTCACACTGAGGAACAGTAGGAATTCCCGTCTGAGGAGCTGAGCTGGAGTCATCAGGTAGAAAAACAGATCAGGGTGAAGGGGCATCTTGACTGCACCAGCCTGTCAGGATTCTAGTGCCAGTCAGACCAGGGCAGCCAGTATTCCCTGAGGGGGTCAGAGACTCAGTCAGATAGTGACTGACTGGACAATGGGAAGTGGTTTTCTGGATTACCAGACACTGGGAAGGGGGTTTCTGGATAATCAGACACTGGCAAGGGGGTTTTCCGGATAACCAGACACTGGTAAGGGGATTTTCTGGATAATCAGATACTGGGAAGAGGGGTTTTCTGGATAACCAGACACTGGGAAGAGGTTTTCTGGATAACCAGACACTGGGGAGGGGTTTTCTAGATAACCAGACACTGGAAGGGGTTTTCTAGATAACCAGACACTGGCTGGGAAGGGGATTTCTGGATAACCAGACACTGGCAAGGGTTTTTTCTGGATAACCAGACACTGAGAGGGGGTTTTCGGGATAACCAGACACTGGGAAGGGGTTTTCGGGATAACCAGACACTGGGAAGGGGTTTTCGGGATAACCAGACACTGGGAAGGGGGGGTTCTGGATAATCAGACACTTGGAAGAGGGGTTTTCTGGATAGCCAGACACTGGCAAGGGGGTTTCTGGATAACCAGACACTGGGAAGGGGTTTTCTTGATAACCTGGCCTAGCAGGATTCCTGCTAAATAGGAAACAATGCAGAAATGAACACAGAAGCCCAGCTATTAGAACCTAGCTGAGAAGAGTGTTGAGAAAAGCTGGCTAAAATTTGGACAGGAATTCTTGTCAGCACAGATGCCCTCGTGCTGCCTAAGCTCTCATGCTCCGGAGTCACCCCTCACCAGCAGCCTGATTCTGTAAGGTATCACCTGTTGGGATCTACATCAGCTCTGCCCTCACCGAATCTCTGCCACACTCATTAAACTCTAAACCAATGTTCCACTTGCTTCCCCAGTGGCCTCTGCCCTCCTTTCTCTGGAGCCATATACTGGAGAGGAGGGCCACTGCCACTTAGGTCCTGACAACTTAGAGATGAACCCTTTATGCTTTGGATAGATGAGTTCTGAGGTTAAACATCACCGCCTGAGCATATGAGGGCTAGTGCCCAACGTCTGGTCCCCAGCAGGACGTGAGTACCCTGAGAATCACTGTGTCCAGCACTCAGAGGTAAGAGGCTGCCTAGAGAGAGGGACACTGAGCCTCAAGGCTGTAAGATCAGGGAGCACAATGGACCATCTTGTAAGGGATAAGGAAAGTGATTCCTCAGTTTACCTTCCAGTGCACCAGTGAAAGACTTTGAGCTTATATAGAACAACAGAAGTGAAGACTGCTTATATAAAAGCTATAGGTGACCACTCTCTAGGAGTAAATCCAAGCAGATGCATGCCAAGTTACATGCTATCATAATTTGGAGTGTGTACTTTCCTTGTTGGTATATGCATACATTTTGTGTGTGTGTGTGTGTTGGCATACTAATCCAGACTCTCACACTTAGCTCTGGGATGGGGGGGGGGAAGGTCTTGCTCCCCTCACCAGGTGGTGCTTAGATATGATACATAGACACATCACTGGACTTAGATATGATACATAGACACATCACAGGACTTAGATATGATACATAGACACATCATGGGACTTAGATATGATACATAGGCACATCACTGGACTTAGATATGATACATAGGCACATCACTGGACTTAGGTATGATACATAGATACATCACTGGACTTAGATATGATACATAGACACATCACTGGACTTAGATATGATACATAGACACATCACTGGACTAGAAGAGCCCTCCCCATAAATGTGCCCTTCCATTTCCCTCTGAAGCTGGGTTTTGTATCAAGACTAAAGTCTGGCTTGAAGGGCAGAGTTGTCAAGTACAGACGCTCGTTCCCAGGAGACATGAGAGCAGACCCCAAGTCACTTGCTGTGTTTGTTCCTCCAACTTCAAAACATCTGCAGCATCCCTAATGCAGCTAATGGGGTTCTTCAATTGCAAGGAGTGTTAGCCAATGGGGCCACTTGGTTTGTTAGCTTCAGGTTCCGCCGGCTGAGGGAGGAAGACTGGTTTTGTCTTCACCATTTGTTTTCCTCACTTGTGCTGTGATTCGCTCACTCAGTCAACCTTTGTTGAGTGCTTGCTGGGTGGTAGATACCATAATAATAGCCAATTGTACTCTTGACAAGTTTCTTCTTTTTGTTTGTATATTTCTTCTGATATTATAAAGTTATAAGCAATGGGACTGTTTATTGTATCTAAGCAAACTCAATATTATTGTTCATTAATATGGTTAAATTTTATGCCATTTGATTAGGCCGGTGAGTGGGTTCCAGAACCTGTGTGCAAGTCAGAATCACCTAGAGAGCTTGGTAAACAGATCACAGGCTGGGGTGATATCTCAAGCATGAGCATATGATTTTAACCACCCATAACCTGTGTATGAAAAGCTGGGCATCTGGGGCTAAAAGGAGATGGCTCAGCAGTTAGGAACACTACCTACTTTGCAGGAGACCCAGGTTCACTGCTCAGAAACAAGGTGGTGGGCTCACAATGTATGTAACTCCAGTTCTTGATGATGCCCTCTTCTGGCCGTCACAGGTACTGCATGCATGTGGTATATATATACACACACACACACACACACACACACACACACACCCCATATGTACACACAAGTACTCACACTCGCCCCACCCCAAGATAGGCATTATGGTGAATGCTTGTAATCCCAGAACTGAGAAAACAGAGACAGGAGGCTCCTTAGGGCTCACTGGCCCACCTGCCCAGCCGGCTCTGTAAATTTATGACTCTATCTAACATATTAAAGAGAATGGCACCTGGAAACAGACAGCTGAGGTTGTTTTCTGGCTCTACCTGTGTATGGGGGGCTGTCATGGAGCAGTCTGCCTCTCTAGTAAGTCTCACGTCTGGAAGCCACACTTCCAGAACCTCTAGACTGGTATGTTCTCCCTTAGGATTGTCTTCTTTGTAGCAAGTCTACACATCCACAGGCAGTCTTGCATCCCTAGAGAGTTAACAACTGCTAGATTCACACCTCAAGGGTCACCTTCCTATGGTTTGTTTTATAAGATACAGATGTTCCTTATAAACAAGCAATCCCTTGAGAACCTTACAGAGGACAATAGGGGAGGAATGACCACACAGCCACATGTCTGCCTTGCAGATTACGGCCCCACAAACCCTCTGTGCTCACTGCCGGTCAAGGGCTTGGTGCCTGCGCTCTACCCACACCCTCATCTGAGCTACAAGTACAGCAGGACCCTGCACTGCAACACAACCAGCAACCGTGTGCGTGAGCATGGTGGCTTCCTCCCATCTGCTGGGATGCCAATGTCTTAGGAGAGACCTCTGCCAGAGCAGGTGACAGTCGCAGGGCTGACACTCAGGGCCCTGGCTCCATTGCACCTATGCACTTAAGCAACCCAAAAGCAAGTTCAGAATTTGGGCACACCTTTCAGCTTCTAGGGAAAAAAGACTCATTTTCCTTTGCAGGCACATGACAAGATTTTGGTGCCATCTCTAGTCACGCCCCCATGAATGCAAACAGAAAGGTGGAGTTCTTAGAAAAAGAAATAGAGACTAAATTGGTGGCAAATGACCTGTACATGTAATGATGGTTGGATGTCAGCAGGAGGCCCTCTGACTCCCAGTCACTCTTATAGTGGCATTATCTGTCCTGTGACTGGACACTCTTAGGTTAAGACCCATAATGAGACTGCAGAATACAAATGCTTCTCATTTATGTGGCATTAAAAAATCTCTAAGCAATAGTGGAGAGGGTGATGAACTGGCCTTCCCCTGAAATCAGGTTGATGACTACCTTAATTGTCATCATAGAACCTTCATCCAGTAACTGATGGAAGCAGATGCAGAGATCTATAGCTAAGCACTGGGTTGAGCTCCCAGAGTCCAGATGAAGAAAGGGAGGAGCAATAATAGGAGCAAAGGGATCAAGAGTATGATTGGGAAACCAACAAGACAGCTGATCCAAGCTAGTGGGAGTTCACTGACTCCGGACTGACAGCGGGGAACCTCTAGAGGACTGACCGAACTAGGCCCTCTGAATGTGGGTGACAGCTGTGTGGCTTGGGCAGTCTGTAGGGACACTGGCAGTGGGACCAGGATTTATCCATAGTGCATGAACTGCTTTTTGCAGCCCGTTCCCCATGGAGGGATACCTTGCTCAGTTTAGATACAGGAGGGAGGTCCTTGGTCCTGCCCCAAAGTGATGTAACAGACTTTGTTGACTCCCCATGGGAGGTCTTACCCTCTCTGAGGAGTGGATAGGGGGTAGGGAGAAGGTGGGGGAAGCAGGAGGAGGGGAGAGGGGGAACTGGGGTTGGTATGTAACATAAAATATTGTTTTTTAAAAAAGCTTATTTAATGAATGGGAACGGGGAGCCTTTATTTCAAAGATGAAAGTCCAGACAGGAGTCCTGCAGCTGCTGATGGAGGTGTGCAGAGAGAAAGGCAGTAACACGTGAGTCTGAGGAGTGCGGGGCAGGATGCAGCTGCTCAGGGCAGACACCAGCAGTCGAGAAAGCAGTGCAGCTTTTGCCTGATGATCTTGTTTGCTTCCAACTTCCAGGAGGATCTGTATATGCTTTCTTTGGGTTCACCTTGCTATTCGGCTTCTCTGGGCTTGTGAGCTAAAAGCTTAGTGTCCTTTGTTTTATGGCTAGGGTCCACTAATGAGTGAGTACATACCATAATCATCTTTCTGGATTTGGGTTACCTCACTTCCATTTGCATGCAAAATTCAAGATGTCATTGGTTTTTGCCACTGAGTAGTACTCTAATGTGTATATATTCCACACTTTCTTGATCCATTCTTCCACTGAGGGGCACTTAGGTTGTTTCCAGGTTCTGGCTATTACAAACAATGCTGCTATGAACATAGTTGCACAAATGCTTTTGTAGTATGATTGGACTTCTCTTGGGTATATTCCCAAGAGTGGTATTGCTGGATCCTGAGGTAGGTTGATTCCCAATTTCCTGAGAAACCTCCACGCTGATTTCCGAAGAGGTTGCACAAGTTTGCATTCCCACCAGCAATGGATGAGAGTTCCCCTTACTCCACATCCTCTCCAGCATAGGCAATCGTTGGTGGTTTTGATTTTTGCCATTCTAACAGGTGTAAGATGGTATCTCAATGTTGTTTTGATTTGCATTTCCCTGATGGCTAAGGAAGTTGAACATGACCTTAAGTATCTTTTGGCCATTCGAACTTCTTCTGTTGAGAATTCTCTATTCAGATCCTTACCCCATTTTTTTAATTGGGGTATTTAGAATTTTAATGTCTAGTTTCTTGAGTTCTTTGTATATTTTGGAGATTAGACCTTTGTCTGATGTGGGGTCAGTGAAGATCTTCTCCCATTCAGTAGGATGCCTTATTGTCTTAATGACTGTGTCTTTTGCTTTACAGAAGCACACGGGCGGGGATAGAGGTGGGGGTAAAGGGTGAGGGGAGGGGAGAGGGGGAAGGAGAAGGGAGAAGGGAAGGACTGGGGAGAGCTTGGGGGAGTGGGAGGGTGGAGATGGAGGAAAGGTGGATAATGGAGAA
>PVIU01024639.1:0-25202 GCA_004026605.1 Ondatra zibethicus
GGAGGGATGGGGGTGGGCCTTGGACTTCCAACAGGGCAGGGCACCATGCCCTCTTTCAAGGAAGAAGGGGGAGGGAGGAGGGGTGGGGGGGTAGTGGGAGCGGACCGGGAGAAGGGGAAGAAAGGGAAAAAATTTTTTATTTCTTTAATTATGTTTTTGAATGGAAAAAATAAAACAAAACAATGTATGGAAAAAAAAATAAATAAATAAATAGAAAACCAAAAAAAAAATAAAATAAATAAATAAAAAAAAAAGCTGGATAGCACCATAGGAATGGTAGGAATGACATCAAAGAGCAACCAACCTCTGGCCTCCACGAGTGCATTCACATAGCCACAGTTTAGGAGGCAAACAAGATGGAAAACAAAAATATCTGGACCTATATAAAGGATGGTCTCTCTTTTTTTCTCTGATGCAATATTACTGTAAACCAACAAGACCATTATGCTCATGAAATGGCGGAAAGTAACGCTATCCAATTAGTAGTTCAATAAAAATTTAAAGAGTGGTTATATTGTTATATATTTCAATTCACAAAATTCAAAGGAGTGCTTTCCTGAGGTTGATGGAACAAAGCACACACAGAAATGGGTACACCGAATGGAGAGAGTAGGAATGACGAGGACCGCTCCTCCAACTTTCTTCAGGCGCGTCCCTCTGAGTGTGAGCTTGTACGTATGTGTATTTGCGAACATATGTGAAGGTGTTTGTACATGTGTGTGCATTGAGTTCATGTGTGGATACCATAGGTTAACCTTTAACCTTGGATGTTGTTCCCCAGGACCCATCTACATTTCTTTGTAAAAGACAGGTCTGAAAATCACTAATTAGGCTGCCCGGGATGGGCTGCTGATGCCAGGCCTCCCTCTTTCCGCTACCACGCACTGAGAGTACACCATGACTGGCTTTTCCAGGTGGGCTCTTCACACCAAGCACTTTCAACACGTCACTGCCAGTCCTCCCTACCCTGCTTTCATTTTGTTATTACCTCATTTTGCTTTCACTTAACAAATACTCTTATAACTAAACATGTTGAGCGAATCTCTCGATGCATCTCGTGCATTTGAGTATCTTACTTTGTGAAGTTCCTGTCCAATGCTTTTTCTTCCCCCCTTTTCGGAAAGAAAAATGAGTTGACTGTATTTGTCCTAATGACTGAAAGGAGTCATTTGAAAGCACCTGAGATTAGTTTTTTTCCCAGTTACAGGTGGTGCTGACCTAATCTCCCACTCCAAGGCTTGTTCTGATTCCTCGTTGGTGACTTTATATGAATAGAAGCAATCCATTTAAAAAACATCTGCTTTTTGAAGACTTTTCGTTTCCTACTAAGCGCGTTGGTGACCATTTAAGAAATATTAATCACCCCTCAAATCATGGAGACAGCACCCTTTGTTATCTTTTAGAAGATATATTGTTTTACTTTCCACCTAGATTTTCAATCCACCGAGACACAATCTCTTTCTTAACCATTTGAGATAGGGCTCAAGTTTAACTCTTTTCCATATGGAGATGCAGTGGAGTTGGAAACAGGTATTGGAGAAATATTTTCCCACACTGGCTCTAGGGCTGTGCTTTATCATTATCTGGCTGAGCATTTCTGATCTCCTGGGCTCCAGTCTTTGATCCTTGGGTTCTCCAGTTTCTTAGTCCTGACACAATGTGCAGGTCCCACCTGGCTGCTTTTCAAGATTCACTTTTCCTTTTTCACCTGGTCTTTTAATTGGCAATTAATAATCAGCTTGTCAGTTAATACTATAACTGCAATTTTATTATTGGAATTCCATTGATTAATTAGGTATGTTAGACATTATTACAATGCTGGATCATCTAGTTCATAAACAAAGCACCACTCTCCAAGCATCTATTCTTTTTTAATTTCTCTCTTGTGAAAACAATTGTGTTTATTTCATTCAGTTTATTCCTAGGCCAAGATATATTGTTTAGAGCAATTCTAATTCTATGAAAAGTTGTCATTTTTCAAATTTTATATATATTTCTAAATCAATCTGATGTTTTCATTGCAAACAATTTTTTTATTCTCCTTGCATACTTGTCTGTTTATTTATTTGGTCCTGTTGAACTGGCCAAGCTCTTGAGGATTAGCTTAATAGGAGAGGGATAATATAATTTTATCTCAATTCTTTCAAAGGGAAACTTCCAATATTTAACCACTAAATTAGATGCTTGCTATGGGTTTCTGTTGAGACCTTTTGAAAAATTAAAGAGTTTCCTTTTATTACTGAGCTGCTTAGAAGAATTTCTATCATGAAAAGATGTTGAATTTTACTAAATGCTTTTTCTGTACATTTACAGGGGTGATGTTACATTCTGCTTTGCTCAACAAACATGAAAAATTATTGACCAGCATTTGGACTGTTAATCTGTCATTCTTAGAATTCATAGAATAAATATACCACATGTTTTTCTTATGTTTACACAGGATGTTCAAATATGAACAAAAATTGCATTGCAGAAATAGTAAAACTACACAAAAAATTATCTTATTTTCAGGCCCATCTGACTTTTTGGTACAGCTTGCTATGTTCCCTGCCAGAGGGCCATTTCACTGATTTTCATTTCCTCCTAGGTATTCCATCATAGTGACCTGGATATTTCACAACTTTCTTTGTCTCTTATATAATCAAGAAACTTTCTCAGAATGTCTTCATAGGGGAAGAATTATACATCTATTTTATAAATATTTACCTGTATATTTATGGGTATTTGTATAAAATAACATTTGTTATTTTACAACATTTGTTGTAAGAAAATATCTGAATTTTGAACTGATTATTTATGTATTGACCAAATAAACTGGCTTTTAATTGCATACATGATTTTATGGTGATAGATTCTGTTTGTCCACTTCGAAACATTATTGAAGGGCTTAATGTCATAAAGAAACAGTTACCCAGATTCCTCGGCTCTGATGATTCGTCAACTTTTCAGCAGTTTCTTCCAAATGACCCACTAGCTACAGGGTGAGACCCCTACAAACACAAATGTGGTTTACAGAATGAGACAGCACACAAGTATTCATAGGCTCAATACCCTATGAACATCCACACTAATCTGCCAGACAAGATACCTCACTTGTGCAATAGTGGCATACCTCCAAAAGGAGTAATCAACCTCTCTCTGATTGGATTAGAGGCCAGTTCCACAGGAAGGAATGTAAGTATGTAAAGTAAACACAGTCAAAATACAGGATATGATGAAGTCACAGGCCCAAGTGGTGCGGTTGGCACTATTTAGTACATGTGATACCGTGCACACTGCCTTCTAAACATCTTGTTTATTTCCATAGACAATTACTACTTTCAACTTTGTTGAGGGCCGAGTAGAAACAGTAAATGCAGGGACTCGCGGTAGCTCAACATACTGAAAACAAGTGATGGTTGAGTGCTCAGCCCTAAGCAAGGCATGTATATCACTTCCTATATGACTCAGGGAATGTCTTGGAAGAGGGACCAGAAAGAAAATGTAATAGCTGGAAGACAAAGAGAAGGGTTTAAAGTTGCCACCACCTTCTAGCTGCAGCAAGAATTGGAATCATGAATTCATCGCAGCTGTGGTTACCATCAATATGTCAGAAAACAAAAAGACATGCGTGTCGGAAAGGAAATTATAGAAAGGAAGGGGGCAAGAGGTGAGAGGAATAAGAATGCCTATTATATTATGTGTGAAAATGTCACAGAACAAATTTAATTAATTTTTAAAGCATTTCCTTCTTTTTCTAAGCATCTATAATTTACAACAGGATTTGGAATTGGTAAAGCTATCATGCAAACATACTTAGCTAGCAAAGGTTTGCCTTTCTAAGTTTTTGGGGATGGGTCATCTGGGTTAAATAAAAAATAATAATAAGTAGCCAAATGAATTTACAAGCAAGCATTGAAAATTTTAAAGTCATGACATATTTTGATGAAGAACCAATAGATACATTTGGGAGTCCATTCTTGCTTTGTGTTCAAATAGAAAAAAAAATGTAGAAGCCAAGCCAAACTGTCAGTTTGGGAGACATGGCATGTCTCATGGCATGTTACTGTCATGAACAGCCACTCATTTTACCAATGTTGTTAAGATTCAAACTAAACATAAAGCATTGTTCTCTTCATTTTTAAAAAATTCTGATAGAATAATAATCAATTTTGGTGTGGGAAGTCCTTCTGTATATGTGTTGCTTTTATTGATTAATAAAGAAGCTGCTTTAGGCCAATGGCTTAACAGAATATAGCCAGGCTGGAAGAGATATATATAGAGAGAGAGAGTAGGCAGAGTCAGTGAGAAGCCATGTAGCCCCACCAGAGACAGACACTGGACAGAACCTTGCCAGTAAGCCACAGCCACATAGTGATACACAGATTAACATAAATGGGTTAATTTAAGATAGAAGAGTTAGCCAGAAATATGCTTAAGCTATTGACCAAACAGTATTGCAAATAATATAGTTTCCATGTGATTATTCGCATCTGGGCAGCTGGGAACAAACAAACAGCCTCCCTCAACAATATTTTAATCATTTCACTAAAATATTTGATTTGTGGCTCTGGGATTAAGAGTACATACTATTCTTGCAAAGGACTTGAATTTGGGTCCGTGGATCCAATTTGGTGGCTCAACCAATTGTAAATCCCACTCTAGGGAACCCAACACCTCTGGCCTCCAGAGATGCCCACAGTCACATGCACATGCCCCCACACAGATACACATATACACATAATCAAAAGTAATAATGAATCTAAAATCAGAGTTCAGTTAAGTAGGATTTTTAAATTTGAATTATATCATCTTCCAAGCATTGCCAATTGGTTTTTGTCTAATTTTGTTTCTTTTTCTTACTCTTTAAAAATTTTGCATATGTATGCATGGATCATAATCATATCTGCCCCCATTCCCTCCCTTCAAATCGTTCCCATCTCTCCCAACACACAACTTTCCTGCCTTCATGTCTTCTTTATTTTTGTACAACCTACTACGTCCAAGTAGCAATGGTCGTGTACATGTTATAAAGTCATTCACTTTTATATTCTTTCTGACCCTTCTTCAATGCTATTCCTAATCTTTTTGTGTGTTTGTTTTGTTTTTGGTTTTTCAAGACAGGGTTTCTCTATAGTTTTGGAGCCTGTCCTGGAACTAGCTCTTGTAGACAAGGCTGGCCTCAAACTCACAGCCATCTGCCTGCCTCTGCCTCCCGAGTGCTAGGATTAAAGGCGTGCGCCACCAGCTCCCGGCCGCTATTCCTAATCTTAAAGGAGGGTGTTGATACAGATGGCCCATCCCCTGCTGAAGATGGTCCCCTATTCTCAGTAATTTGAAGAGTATTAACCAACACCTGGTACAATTAGAAGCTTCTCTTATCAAAATCTATAGTAGCACAAACTTACAGCTGTAAGCATAAATATTTAGAAAGGGGTTTGACAACATGACCATTTGTCAAACAAAAACTGGTGCTCCACTTGGGCCTATGACTTCCCTGTCCATGGAGTTTGACCATGTTCATAGTACATGTATAAATTTCCTTCGATGGAGCAGATCTCTAATTCAATCCAAAGAGTGATTATTTACCACTCACCAACAGTCTTTTCATTATTGAACCAGTAGTATATCTTACCTAGCAAGTTGGTGTTTATAGCATTCGGGGTCCTGAACTGGATAAGACCTTCCAGTATTTTCTACTCCCCAGCATCCTGCATAGCAATCACCTTCTGGCACTGTGAAAGCTAGCTATCAGGAAAAGGGTATTAAGACTGATTTCTCTATGACTATGAACAAACTGTGTGAGGGCATCAGGCCTTATCAAGATATGGTGGGAAATGATGGGCACTATCAATAGCCTGTTTTGTTTTGAGTTCCTCTGGGACCTCCATGACCAATAATTCTCAAAGAAGTAACTCATGCCTGGTACTGAGATTTTCCTTTAATTAGCCCTGTCTTCTGGGGACACTAGTGTGTTCACTAATGTGGGAACTTTCCCTCAAATTTCTTTTTAAAGCTATATTTTAATTAGTTTACACACTAGTGGGATTTCATAAGGTTTCTTCATACATTCTTAGTTTTAGTTAATCTTCCCCCTTATATCTCTTTTGCTCTCCTTCTCTGTTCCCATCCCAACTTAAACCCGAAGATCTCAATATTTATACACTCCAATTTTTTTTATCACGAGCTCTGCTATCTCCTAGTATAACTTATTGGGTGACTGAATCATAGCTTCTCATTTATTTTTTTCATGCACTTTTCATTTTGTTTAACCCTTTCCATGCTCCATCATTTCACCGTCTGAGTGCTATCTACCTGCTCACGTCTCTCCGCCTGTAGCATTACCTTTCATCTCACTTTCTGAGTTTACCCTAGTGACACTGTGCTCACTACTGAAGTGGTCAATGCAGACTTGAATATTGGATATTTAACTACTGGTCAATATAGAGTTGACCAAATAGAAGTCTTTATCATCAAAAATCAGAACTGCAATTTAGGGAAGAGGCAAACCCTTTATCAATCTTTTATATTTCAGTGTCTTGATGGTGAAATTGCCCATGGACCAAATCCATTAGCTTCAATGAACAAACATGAAGGACTTCACTCTTAACCATAATTTGTTAAAAGTATCCTTCATCCCATTTTAGACATAGAATCCACACTTGAAAATACAGTTATTTTTTCAATAATAGAAGTAAAATTTCCATTATCTATACCAGATAAAACAGCATTAACATCAAAATCAAAAATACTTCAAAAGAAAAAGTCTTGTCTATAAAAGAATTAATTTTGTTTTATTTTGCTTTACTGATTTCTCACTCTAAACCTTTGTGTATGTTATCTCTTACTCATTTATGCAATTACTAATAGAATGCTTAAGAAAACCTTTGGTTAAAGATTTGACTAAGTTATACAGAGAAAACTTAACGCCCATTTCTTTAAGCTCAAACATCATAGACCAAACTGGACTGTTCTTTATGCAGGTCCTATTGTTTTGGTGGGTACCCCTTGATTATGGAGTTAGAAGGAGGAGCCTTACTGGGAATTTCATTTTCTCAACAGCAATTTGAAAAGCATATCAGTAAAATTATTTATTAACTAACAAGTATTACTTAAAGCTACATGTCTCATTCATTACTCAGTATAGAAAATTCTAACAAAACTTGGGAAATCATGTTTACACAAGATACACACAAGATCCTGTGCTAGACATCTGCTCTGATGCAAGACCAAGAACAGAGCAAATGGGATGACTGTGGGTCTAGGAAGACTGAAGTTCAGCCAATTCTACTCTCAGAAAGGGCAGGAGCACATAATCAAATACAGAAACTGTCAATAGAAACTATCAATAACCCATCTTCATTTATTTCAACTCTAGTGCAGTTATGTTTTTATTTATGGAGTTTGTACATTTCCTAAAAAATGAGACACCTAAGAGCAAACACGACACATAATAGCCTTTTAGAGAGGAAATAAATCAACTAAGGTCTTCAGATAAGTTTCCTATAACTACTTCATTAAACTAATACAGAATAAAATCTTAAACTGAATTAAATCCCAAAATTCACATATTTTCTCTTCCAGTGAAATTTCTTCCCTTTACATAGAGAAAAGAACTCAATATATTACTTTTTTACTATAAATGTTTTTATAAGGTTCATACGTATTTCTATGTATATGGACAGCATTTACAAGAAATACTCATTCTAAATGTCAAATTTTATTCCCACAGAATTTTCAAATGTACTAACTTTATCAATCAAATATTTTAAAAGCTGTTTTCTAGAGTTAGGCAAAAATTTATACAAGCATATACATACAAATATGTGTGTGCGTAATCTTTGCTAGAATTTGTTACAAAGATTAAGAGAAACAAAACACAGCATAACAAATTATAATAATATTCCTGGAAGGACTGCTCTTTTTTTTTTTTAAGGAAATGAAAAAAAAGTAGATCTGGGGAAGAAGATAGATGGGGGAGGAGGGCAGGGAGGAATAGAGGGAGGGGAAATTGCAGTCTGGATGTAATGTATGAGAGAATAAAAAATTTTATTGAAAAAAGATTAAGAGAAACAATTATTCTCCTCAATAGATTTGGTTGTAAATAACAAAGTATATTTTGTGGCATTTAGAAATAATTGCACATACATTCTAAATATATGAAAGATTATATTGCAATATTTTTATCTTATTGGTATGATTCCTACCACTGACAAACTGCTCTCTAAAAAGCAGATGTTTCTCAAAATAGCCACAGTGGGAAGAAAAAAAAAGCAGATGTTTCCTGATATGCATTAAGAGAACGTTGGCTCAATTTAGTATTCAAGTTGAAGTCAATTAAATCTAGCTGAACCTCATGACTTACCCTTTTCTTAGAGTGAATCACTCCCTCTCTTACACACTTTCACCTAATTTGTTCTGTAATCCTGCCTGTGAATCCCATCTTGTGGGCAGTAGTGGCACAGACATTTAATCCCAGCACTAGGGAGGCAGAGGTAGATAGATCTCTGTGAGTTTGAGGTCAGCATGGTCTATAAGAGCTAGTTCCAGGACAGGCTCCAAAGCTACAGAGAAACCCTGTATCAAAAAACGAAAAGCAAACAAACAAAAAAAATCACGTATTTGAGTCAAAGGTTTGGCTTCTAAAGTTCCAGTTTCATTTTTCTCCATATCGATATCTGTTTTCTCAATACTACTTATATAAATGACCATATTTCCTATGAATGTATTCTTTGCATTTTTATTGGAAGACAGTTAACTGTTTGTCCATTGGTTAACCTTCTGGATCTCTTGTTGTCCATAGGTATCCTTGTTTATATCAATGTTGTGTCTATGTCATTGCTGTGATGACAATTTTGTGGTATATTTTGGAGTCAGATTGTGGAATGTGTTCTGCTTTATTCCTTTTATTCAAGATCACATTGTTTATTCAAGGTATTTTTTTGTGGTTTGGTACATATTTTAATATTGTTTCTTCTACACCTTTGAAGAATGTCATGGGAATTTGGACTGAAATTGCAACCTTGGTCCTACCAAAAATTATAAAACAAAACTCAACCAACAGAAAAGACAACATAAAGAAAAAGAGAAAGTATTTACAAACTACATCTATAACAAGGAGATCATATAAATATATTAAGGACCTCCAAATCCTTGACAGAAAAAACAGCAATAATAATAATACAGCACTTCTAATAACAGCTATGAACTGAAAAGCAAGCTTAAGTTTCTACTGTCTTGATAAGTGGATTAAGAACATCTGCATAGTTGATGAAATACTATTCAACCATAAAATGAAAATCTGCCATTTATGATAACAGGAATGGACCTGGAAATCATTGTGTTAAGTAAAATGAATCAAGAACAAAAGTTAAGCATAGTGTAATCTCACTCATATGTAAAGTCTATTATGAAATTTGATCTCAGAACTTGATGGTAGAATGGTAGTTACCAGAGAATAAGAAGAGAGGAGGGGAGAAGGGATGGAAAGGTGGATCAATAGGTATGAAGATACAATTAGTCAAGTAAAACAAATTCTGGAATCAGATTACACAGTAGGGTGATTGCTTACAATGTACTCTACAGTTTCCAATACTAGAAGAAAGCATTTTTTTCCATAAGGAAATAAGTATTTCAGAAAATAGACACCTTTAACCTGACTTGAACGTCAGATGGCTTATACACAGGACAAAGCACCATCTTTCTACATTATATAATATACGTTATACATCTTTCTACAGGCTTATGGTTTTATGTATCAGCTAAAATAATTTGATTCCTAAGTGAGCAGTTCTCCTTTTAGTTTAAACTTTGAAGTTCCTGAGTTTAAAAACTTTGCCTTTATTGAATAATTTCATCAAATTGCTCATTGCAGAGATGAACTGTCATTGTACAGTTTTCTTTACTAAAAATGTTTATCAACTTGGCCCATTGCCTACACTATGAATTCATTAACTAAATAAAATATATTCATTTGGTGTTTTCTGTGTCCCAAGATCTTGTGTAAGCCTCAGAGACTAGGAATAAGGTCTCTTGAATTTGGCGAGTCAAATTTTCAGCAAATTCTCCAAAATGCCATCTTCTGCATCACACTGTAGCTAATTATTTTTCTCCTCTTACATATTCTGTGATGTCTCACTTTCCAAAATTTTACACATTAAAACTTCACTTTTCTTTTTCAATTAATTTAATTTTAGGACATAATCAAATTGTTCTTCCATGAAAATTTCACAAATTGGTCCAGATATGACTAATTCACTGTCTATTGTACTCAATTGTTTTTTAATTGCAGGCTTCTTTCCAATACATTTAATTTTACTACATTGATTTTTATTATGGAAGTCAGAATTACATAATTTAGAGAATGAAAGCTTTAGACTTTGATCATCTTTTAGTTCAAATTACTAGCAAAATATATATTAGCAATATGATCTTAGTCAAACTTCTCTCTAAATGTGTTCTCTACTTGTAAAGTAAAAATTGGTCATCACAACTTTTTCAATGATTAGACCTCAACGAGAAAGCACTGTGGTACATGGGCTGTTATTTCCCTGTAGTCACCTATGTTTTGCATTTATGTTTATCAATTAATGAGTGAGCCCATAAGAGCAAAAGAATTTTTATAAATGCTTTTATACAACAGAGGATCACAGAAAGTTTCCACAATCATAGAGATTTATTACTTCACATGAATATTAACACCTTTGGAGAAAAATATAAACCACAGACACAAAAAATAAGAAACTCTGCCATCAAACAACATACAGGGTCTTATGTGCACTTGTGCATATGTGCTGTGCATATGTTAATTGTTTCTGTAAATTTGCATGTATTCCTATATAAAGGAAGGTATATGTACTCATATAAGCTCTCACACCTATGTATGTGTATATTATTATATGTTCACAGTCAAGCAATTACGTCACGTAATAACCTGCTTATTACAGCTTACCATGCTTTTGGTTAGCATAGTTCTATGATAAATTATTTCCAAGGTAATGTACTTTTCCAGAGAGAAAATTATCAAAATTACAAGACAGATTTCGAGACTCTAGCTTGAAGAGGGTTAAAAATGTGTACTTTAGACTGATCATTTTAAAACATCCTGCAGAAAGATCAATACTTCAGTAAAATACCCCAAAATCTTTCTAAGATTACACTAATTGAAAATATTTTTCTCCAAAGACGTGATTTAAAGAACATTTAGGGAGAATTATTGATCAATTTAATGCGATGAACAGCGCCCCATTTTCCACATTTTGTTTCTCACATTAAAACCCAAGCACACAACTCCGTGGCCGTGCCCTTCATTAGTTCTTCCCAGTTGGAATGCCTGCCTCATTTCTCGAGGGAACGTTCTTGCTATTTATTATTGATTTTATAGCTCAAAAAAATGGAAGTGGGCAGTAAATGGCTGGGTTTCAGATTAGGAAATGACCACTTAGAAGAAGAAGCCAGCTGGACACTTGTGATAAATTGCTGTTTTCGGTTTGAATTTTATACCTAGTTATAGGTAGTATAGAAAATTAAGCTCCATATGGGCAAAATGCTGCAGAGGGAACAACAGCGTAACCTGTGTGTGGTTACAGATGCTTCTCATACTCTTTTGGGACACATTGTAGAGGAAACATGTTATAATCACGGATTTAGGAATAATGAAAGATTTGGCATTCGTCTGTTTTTCATGGATTTACCAGAGCTGAGATAAAGAAAGCAAACACACACAAATGCTCACTGTGATAGCATTGAAAGAGACTAAGCTAATGCTTCCTGAATGAGATTATATGGATGCAGACAAAGGCTCGCCACCACCTGCCTGCCACACACACACACACACACACACACACACACACACACACACACACACACACACACACACACACACCTTATGCCACCCAAAGCAGCCCCTGAATTCTGTTTTGAAACAATTACAATAAATTTAAGTAATGAAGAAATAAATTATATGTTGTAAATGAAAAAAAAAAAGCTTGAATTACTGAATTGTTTTTCCTGAATTTACCATATTGTATTGGCTATCTGAGGCCACTGTAACCTGACACCATCTCTTGGCCAGGATCAACAGTAAAGGGGTATTTTTCATAGCTGTAGATGGTAGGAAATCCAAGATCAAGGGCAGTTAGCAGATCTGTTGTGACATAAAAGTCCACTTCCAGGTTCAAAAATGGCTGTTCTCAAAGTATCCTCCCACAGAAGTAGAGAAAGGGAGAAGAGAGGGAGAGGAAGCAACAGACTGGGTCAGGGGAGTGGGAATACAAAGAGAATCACAAATAAGTCTCTCCTGAGAATGGAGATCCTTGATGTTTCCACTTGCCAAATTTTAATTTTTATTTTTCTTTTTTCTTTTTTTTTTTTTTTTGGTTTTTTTTCGAGACAGGGTTTCTCTGTAGCTTTGGAGCCTGTCCTAGAACTAGCTCTTGTAGACCAGGCTGGTCTCGAACTCACAGAGATCTGCCTGCCCCTGCCTCCCCAGTGCTGGGATTAAAGGTGTGCATCACCACTACCCGGCAAATTTTAATTTTTCTAAATGCTATAGATTGCCATGCTACTCAAGACACAAATAGAGCTTTATTTTCTAACTACAGAAATAAGAAGAAACACACACATATAAACACACATACACTCACACACACCTGAAATTTAAGGAAAAAATGTTTGCATTACTCAGTATTTTCAATAATCCTCATACTGGCATTAATAAAACTATCCTATCATTTTTATACTTATCATGCAAAATTAACTCCTGAATTATTTGGGTATATTTAACAGTTACATACTTTACTTATTTTTCTTAATAGTTCTTATTGCTTAGGACATTATCTTTTACTAAGACCAACATTATTAACAATAGAAAACTACTAACAGATTTTATGATTTGTAAGTGGAGATGACGCGTTCATTTCCCTGGCGGCCCAGACCCCAAAAATCACACAGAAACTATAGTGACTGCAACAGTGTTTGGCCAATAGTTCAGGCATTTTCTTATCTAGCTTTTACGTGTTAATTTAACCCATTTCTATTCATCTGTATACCACCATAAAGATGTGCCTTACCAGTAAGTTTCAGGCATCTTCCTCCTTTGGCAGCTACATGGTGTCTGCCTGACTCCACTTTCTTTCCATCTCAAGCTCTGCTTGGATTTCCTGCCTTGCTATATTCTGCCTCGCCATAAGCCAAAGCAACTTCTTTTTTCTTTTTATTATTTTTATTGTACTATACATTTTTCTCTGTTTACCTCTCTTCCTCCCCTCTCTAGCTTCTTTATTAACCAATGGCAATAAAACACATTCACAGCACACAGAAGGGAACCCCACATCAAATATTGCTTTATACAACTTAATATTTTGTGAACTACATGTTCGCATACTTTGAAAATAATTATTGTCTTTGAGTGGCTTAATTTAAGGATGACTTATTGGGGTTTTCGATTTGCCATGCACTCAGGAGCTCCACATACTTTATCTCACTTAATTTTGCTAACAATCTAATAAGGTAGGTTAACATCATCTCCATTTTTAAGTAATACTTCCATTTATTCACTAAATAGTTCATCCATACATACACTATATCTTGATCATATCTACCTCCCCAGAACCACTCCAACTCTCTAGGACTCTCCCATCTTAACACCCTTCCAATTTCGTGAGCTTTTTCAATTTTTTATTCTTTTGTTTATAACTGACTGAGTCCAGGTGGTCATATCCAAGTGTGCTTGGGTGTGGAGTCATTGCCTGTGACATTGAGCTATCCCTCTAAGAAAACTGACTCCCTCTCTCCTCCCCACCACCATGATCTGCCAATAGCTCTTGAGCTCCAGCTAAGGCCTATGGAAGTCCTCCTTCACCCAGGCTTGGGATTTTTATCTGGCTTGATCTTAATATGCAGGTAGCGGCAGCTCCTGTGAGTTTATATGTGCAACAGTCAGATCAGGTCCAGAGGACAGCAATTTGCAACATTTCAACCAAATCTCAAGCTCTTACATTCTTTCTGCCCCCTCTTCAGTGATTGCTCCCTAAACTTGGATGAAGGCAGCTGACAGAGATATTCCATCTACAGATGAACACTTTTGATCCCTTATTCTTAGTTCTTTCAACAACCAAATTTTCAATATATTAACCACTATCCTTTGCAGAGCAAGATAGAGTGCAGAACAAATTGATGGATATAAATATAAATTTTCAGTAGGCAATTTGACAATATCCCCATTCTTCCTTTGGACCTAAGATTATTGAGTATATTAGCCATGGTTTTTGACCATGTTTTGAATACCAGGCATGAATCGCCTACTATGAAACAGGCCTCAAATCCAATCAAGAGAGCAGTGGTTAACTTCACAAATAGTCTTGCTGTTGTTATAGATATGATACGATATGATATGATATGATATGATATGATATGATATGATATGATATCTTACCTAAAAGGAGAGTGTTCCAGAGTGCATGTTCCCACCCTGGGTATGACAACTGGTGAATTTTCTTTCCTGGCAACCAACATAGAACTGTCTAGTGTTATGAAACTATCTAACAGGAAATGAGATATTTTTTGGTCAGGTCAAGATTAAGTCTTAGTCCTATAGTCAGAGACAGGTGTCCTCAGCACCTATTAATGCTATTACCATATAACTACAATGGGTAGCAAAGAGCAACCTCATAGCCTTGGGTGCCTCTGGAGCCTCTCTAACTCGTAGGAAGAAAACCTGTGCCTTGCTCTAAGATTTTTAATGCCCATGCTGAGTGTATCATTGTTCACTATTGTGGAATACCATTGTTCAAGTTCCTTTCCTGTAAGCTATATTTTCCAGGAGGTAATGGACACACCCTGTAAAGGAGAAATCACAGATTTAACTGTTCTAAACTCTCTGTCATATATGCTGCCTATTTCTAAGTTGAAAGTCAAAATAGGAGCAAAACTTTCAGAAGAAAAACGGCAGAAAATATTATTTTCAGTGATACACTCTAATTAAGAATCACATTGAAACCATAAGAATATGATCGATGAAAGTAAGCTTATGGTATTTTTTCCAATTCCCCAATCTTTCACAACAAGGCCATTTCTGTTGGAAATTATTTATTTCATAATGGTATTATAAATTTCAATGATAATATCTCTAATAGAAATCAAAATTTTACATATTCTTAAAGTACTATCTCCACTGGAAAATAAATTTTGCTTTTATTGTATTAGAGTATATGAAATTATAAGCAGTAGCAGATTGTAAAACCACCAGGACAATGACAATTTAGCATTTAAATCATTCTTACTACCTTTGTTGTCTTAAAAACTTTTATTTTATTTTTGAGATTATAATATAACTAATTATAATATAGTATTTTTCCATTCCCTTTTCTCCTTCTTAACATCTTCCATACTCCTCTTTACTCTGAGTCCAATAAATACACCAAAGGGGGCAGAAAAAACCCACAAGGTTTCAAACCCACACAAAGAACTATAGGCAACTGAGGAAAGCTGGAAGAAGATTTACCCAGGGAGGAACGCACCAATTGGTTGTCCAATGCCAAATTTTAAATCCTGAAATCAAACAAACAAGTAACAATATACAGATTGATCATGTTATATATCTATATAAACATAAACATACATGCATGCAATAACCATTAGTCTTACTATTTTTAAAACAGAACCTTCCTTCATTCATACTGCCAAATCAACCTTGAAGTCACTGAATATTTAGTTCATTTGAGAAAAATCTTAAAGACAGCAAAACACAGTAGACAACTATGGTAAACTGGGTGAAACTAAGGCGCACAAACTTCCCTGAAAGTGACAAATAAGATAAAATTAACAGAGAACTACTTTAGATAGTGCCAATAAAGAAAGACTCAGAGCCAGATACCCAGATAAATATATGAGCAGAAGTTCAATAAAATTTAAGGGGTTATTGAGCATTTGTAACAGGATGCATGTGAGTTTTTAACCATACTTACATTTTTAACACTGAGTTTACATGTTTGATGGGGAATCGTTGGGTCTGGCAATGTCCAAGAGAAACAGCACACTGTTGATGGACTTGAATATCTAAAACAGAGAAGCTTCTGATCTTGTCTTGATATCTCTAAGAATGTTAGCAACTTATCCATTGGGCTTACCTCATAATCCTTTAAAATTCTGAATCAATGTAAGAAAAGAGTCAAAGAGATGGTTCAAGTTGAAACTGCCATACAGCTTTAAAGAATCAAAAGCTGGTTGTTGTTCTGAATGACTCTGATACTCATAGAAGACATCCTCTAGAATACATGGAGGTCTGAGGAGAAATAAGCAAGCACCTGTCATTATTTCTGAAAGAAGAAATATGGGTATTCTACTAATAAGTCTCAGAGTACCTTACATGATCATCCCAGTCTTCACATAACAAAACATGCTGCAAAAAGTGAAACTCTAACTTCATGGAACGCAGACACAGGATTTTCTCCTCATCAAAATATAGGTTCTAAAAGTCCTCTTGCAAAAGAGAAACTCTAAATAAATCTTAATGTTCTATACACCTTCAAAATACCTCTAAATATTAGGAAAATATATTCATCCTAATTCATAATGTTATAGTTATCAATATTTAGAAATCTTAGATTTCTACTTTTAAAGAAAAAAAACCAGATTTTTGGCTAAACTACTATCATTTCATTAATTATAGTTAATAAAAAATAAAAAGGTATAAGAAATTAAAATGCCATCTAATAATCAACAAACTAAATACTCTGTTTTAAAAAGATCTATGATATTGAAAGATTAATCAAAATAGCATTACTCAAAGTGATTACAATGTTTGGATGTGATTAAAATTTAACAAGACACAGACACTTTATAATAAGAGGTTATTAAATACTTTCCTCTCTTAAAAAGGATAAATTTTTCAAAAGATTTTTCCCATGAGATCCACATTTAGACCAATAATCCAGAGCGAATGCAACTAGGCAAATAAGAGTAAAAACAAACAAACGAGGAAAACATAGCTTGATTTTTTCTTCTTATTCATTTCAGTCAGTCTACAGTTTAGCAATAGATTAATTTTTACCATAGCAAAAATAATACATAAACAAAATGCAGATAATAACACTTTATTCATAATGTGAAATATATAAATCAGTTGTAGCACCTTCAGCTTGTGATGATGATGAACAGGGACAGAGTTATCACATAGTCTTAATTATATCTGTATGCACACACAATACTGATTTTAAAGTATGCTTTCCCAGGTGTAATTCAGATATGTGTCTATCCTATGCCAAGGCATGTCCATGTGTGAGACTCCAGGTTGATCATGAATACACAATTACACGACTATATCTTATTTGGTTTATTTTCTTTTGTCTACTATTTGAGAAGAACCCAATGCATGCATCCACACAAGTGCATGTGTGTGAACTGCTCCTACTCACACACTTTCACATAAGTGATTTCAGGAGAATCAAAGAGATGCCTTGGTTGAATTTTGCATGAATTAGTAGTTGTAAGAAAGAACAATTTGTGAAGCAGATATATTAGAGTATCACAGGACCCAAAGTAAAGCTAAATACGAGAAGCCAAGCATTGCCATTTGCAGATTTGCACCCCTCTAGAATCATACCATCAATACAATTTAGTCATCAAATCCTAATACCTATGTGTGTGGTTAATTTTGTCATCTTGACACAGACTGGAATCACCTGGAAGGATAGTCTTGAGGGGGGATTACCTGTCTACATTAGGTTGGCCTGAGGGTATAACTGTAGAGTGATTCTCTTGAATGCCTTAAATGGTTTGGAAAAACTCACCCTAAATGTGGTGGCACCTTCTGGATGCCAAGATAAATGGGAGGGAAGAAGGAAAGGTGTTCACGTTTTGTTCACTGGCTTTCATTTTCAATGAAAAGTTTTACCTGTTGCCAATGATAATTGCTCACATTTCATGGAAAACTAAGCATCTTCTTTAGGCTTCCAATGAAGACTAAAGACTTTCCAAAAATCCACCAGGACTCTATCACCATATTGTTACTACAGAGTCATTTACACTCCTAGAGTGAACAACTATTGGATTCTCATCCTCTCTGGTGTAAGATAGTCATTGTAGACTACTCCAACCTTATTATATAAGCCAACTTGATAAGTCCTGATTGCCTATGGCCATATTGCTATGAACATGCCTAATCTCATCTAATAAATCCTCCATTAGAATGTATTCATTATATAACTTCTGTTCCTCTAAAGAACCCTGATTCACAATGGATGACACTAGCAATTTTCAAATATGTAGCATTAAGTTGCCCAGCTACAGTTGGAGATCAAGAAATTCTTTACATAGTTATTCAAAAGCAGCTGATCCTCCCTTACATTTGGTAAGATTTGGGACTGTGCTCTCATAAAAGCCCAAAAGACAGCTTGTACCATGTGGGGGAGAGTCAGGCTTCTAATTCTCATGCACTGAATCTTGGATAACAATTTTACTTAAGTCTTGAATGACAGGATATGCTCATAGGCAATAAGTTATAAGAAGATAATTTATTGTTTATAAGGCAGCTTTTGATAAAAAGAAGTCTAGGATAAATGCTATGATAAAAGTAGGGTATGGTTCCAAAGTCTCAAAAATGCTGTCTGTGTAGAATATACCATATGTCCTCCATGTGGGACAAACTTGAGAAAGCCTGTGAAAGTGGACCAACCGAGGTTATATACACTTGGTACATGTTGAGAGGACATGGTTGAGAGGACAGTGAAAGGAATGAACTAGGACTGTCACAGCTTCTGTAGCCTGAGATGATAATGCCCTACTGTATGGTGTTCAACCTGTGGGTTGCGACTCCAAAAGACCATCGGGCAACACACATATTTACATTGTGATTCATAACAGTAGGGAAATTACAGTCATGAAGTAGCAACTGAAATAATTTCATGTTTGGGGGGTCATCACAGCATGAGGAACTGTGTTAAAGGCTTGCGACATTAGGAAGGTTGAGACTCACTGCCCAGTGTAGCATAAGCAGGCCCTGGTTGTTTCAGGCAACTTGTAACTGTCACTAATACAAAATTCTTAACATCCTATAGTTATTCTGAGAACAACATGCAGAAAGATGGGTTGTCGGGAAACCTGGTCAGTACCAGGGCATTTGAAGTACTAAGAATTGGTTAGACATATTGAAAGTCAGTGAAACTGAAAGACTGCAGCCGTAAAGGTGGCTGCTATAGTTTGATTTTGCATGTCTCCCAAAGCCTATATGTTGAAGACTGTTCTGTAGAGTGGTGCTATTTAATAGTGGTAAAAACATACAGAGGCAAGGATTAGTGAGAAGTCTTAGGTCTTTGGGGCATGTTCCCAAAGGGGACTTGTCTGGGCTAGTTTTATGTCAACTGGATGCAAGCTAGAGTCATTTGGGAAGAGAGAACCTCAATTGAGAAAATGCTTTTATAAGACTTCTTTGTCATTAAACCTGTAGTGCATGTTTCTAACTATTGACTGATATGGGCAGGTGGTTCTGGGATGTACAAGAAAGCAGGTCGAACAAGTCTTAAAGACAAGCCAGTAAGCAGCACTTCCCCACGACCTCTGTATCAGCTGCTGCTTTCAGTCCCCTGCCTTCAGCTCTTGTCTTGAGGTTCTGGATGATGAATTAGTAAGAAGATGAAATAAGCCCTTTCCTCCTGAAGTTGCTTTATGTCTTGATGTTTTGTCAAAGCAATAGAAAAAAAAATTCAGTTTCTTCCTGTAGTCTACCGTGAGTGACTCTACTGCTTTCGTCACACAAAGCAAGGCCAATTGATCGCGGGTGGTAACCGTCAATGTTATGAACCAAAATAGTCATTTTTTTATTTTTAGTTTGACTGTCTTTGGTATGCATTGTAGCAATGGAAAGATAATAAATACAATGGGTGAGCAGAACCCCAAAGAGGAAACGTGGGTGTCCAGGGTGAAGTCTTGAGAACTGGAATGTGAGACTATGCTAATCTGAGAGCAAACACGTGCAACTCTGCATGACAATCAAGTGTCTCCTGCATTGATAAGATAAGCAGAGGCTGATAATTGCCAAAGGATTGCCATCGCATGCTGCTCTGTGATTAGTTAACTGGACACAGATTAAAAATAATTGAGGAGATGAGTGAGTTTGCTTCCAAATTGCCCTAAGTAAACACACCACAGCTAGGTATTTGAAAAGTGGCTGTCACTTGATGTTGGTAAGTGCTGCTTACACGTTCATTTGACACTGGTAAGAAATTTGTTGTAAGGGAGTTTGTTTCCTTCTGTATAATCAAGCAGTGAAATTAGAAGCAATGAGCATCTTGGGCCACATTCTTCCAGGCCATAAAATTAATTTACTAACAAAATACAATTCTGAAAAGGGGCCATAAAATATTATCTTTAACACTGCTAAAGATAGGCCCCTTCTCTGGTCATATTGATATTTTGGTATTTTCAAGTCTAGAAAACGTTGAATTTGTGGAGGTAATTGCTTAATCACCCTTCTCATCAAAGAACACATTCTGTCAGAGTTAGAGTTCCAACTAGTGACAAAAGAAAATCTACTAACATTTGAACTCTTTTCATGAACGACTTTATTCCTGAAAGGGCATGCTGTGCAGCTTTTTATATTATTTTTCTCTCCATAATAGAGGGATCTTACTATAATTAACAGCCTATCATGGCAGTTTTTCTAAGGAGAATTGTACCGACTACTAATTAATAGAAATGGCAAGTAGTCTTGAAAGTTCTGTGTACCTCCCCTTGGCCCAACAGCATTACATTAGCAGAATTGGAAACCACACAATTAGACTTTTCCAATTAAACAAATCTAAAGCACCATGAGCTATGCATAATGAGGTAACATGTTAAGGTCACTGGCAGGTCACACAAAAGTCACACAGTGACTCCTCTTCTAAACAATGATGACAATTTGAAAGATAATGATCATAAGAGTGTGGAGTTTAAAAAGCAAGGGAGGTATGACATACATAAAAAATATAGACTTCAAATTAACAATCTAGAAAACTTATAAAAGTGATAAAGAATTGACAGCACTTTTGTTCCCTACAGGCATAGTTTTTCTCTGAACATGTTGCCAAGTGGAAAAAGGAAACAAGAAAAAAATACTATGCAGAAACTAACTATTGTGAATGAAATTATTTTGTTTGTTAGCATCCCATGTTCATGGGCAGGTGGGAAAAAGAAATTTTCTAATGTCACCCGATTCCCATTAAAAGGAATGGCACATCCAAAAGTCCTCTGTTGTTGGTGGGAGGAAGACCCAGGACAAAATGACTTGGCACTGGGACTTTTCAGCTCCCTAGTGCTGTGTGAAGCTAAGTACTTAGTCAGGAGCATGCTGTTCGAGTCTTCCTTTGAGAACACCTGTGTCAGCTTTCTGCCCAATATGACCTGCCTATTTGTGAGGTTTAGATTGGAAAAAGTGTTCGTCGGGTTTTATTTCCTTTTGTTTTGCTATTAAGTTGCATTCCTTGTATGTTTTGGTATTAACTCTTTATCAGATGTATGGTTTGTAGAATGTCTCTTACACTCTGTTTGTGGTCCCCCTATGCCACTGATACTGATATGCCTCTTTACAGAACAGAAATATTTTAATTTGGTGTAACCACATTTGTTTATTTTGTTTACCGTGTTGACTGTACTTTTTAGTTGGAATTAAAAACAATCACTTCCCAGCTCAGTGCTGTGGCTATTTCCTCCTAGTTTAGTTTAGAAGTCCTATGCTTCCTTTTAGTCACATATGAATTTTAATCCACTTTGAGTTGTTTACACATCTGGTAAGTTATGTGAATGAAATTTCATTCTCCCAAATGTGCACACCTAGCTTGCTAGTGACACTTACAGATACATTGCCCTTCCCATCATACGTGTCTGTCCTAACATGACCAAAAGCAACTTGGGGAGAAAAAAGCTTGTTTGTCTTACACTTCAATACCACTGTTCATCATTGAAGGAAGTAGAGGCAAGCACTCAAATGGGATAGGAATCTAGAGCCAGGAGCTGAAGCAGAGGCCGTGGAGGAGTGCAACTTATTGACTTTCTCCCTATGCCTTGCTCACCCTGCCGTATCTTAGAAGACAGGACCACCATCCTGAGGGCGGCATTATTCCCAGTGGACTGGGCCCTCCTCAATCAATGACTAATTAAGAAAATGCTTCACAGACTTGTCTAAAGTCAGATCTTATGGAGGCATTTTCTTAGCCAAGAATTTCTTCTCTCAAATGACTTTACCTTGTTGACATAAAACTAGCCAATATGATGTCCTTGATACTCTTGTCAGAATTCAATTGAGTAAGTAATAAATATATGAATTTATTCCTAATTTTGTATCATATTTTGGCCAGGTTGTACATATGTATGCCAGTATTACTTTAACTTGATTTAAAAAAATAACTTTATAATATATTTTGAAGTCATGGACTCTGTTATAGCAAGCCTTGGTTTTTGTTCATTTATTTTATTTCTGTTTCTTTGCTCACACTCTTTTGGTTATATGGGTTCTTTTACAGATCCATCAACATGACTTCAAACTGACTAGAACATCTGTTGTTAAAAGAGAAGTATAATAATAGTGTTGATGAAAGGACCTCTTGTACAGTAAAGTTGGCACAACTATTACTGACAAAAGAAAGCAGGAAGAAAGAAAGGGAAGAAGTAAGGAAAGAAAGAAAGAAAAACAGAACTGTGACACAACCCAGCTATCCAAGAAATTGAAATTCACATGTCAAAGAAATGTCTACTACAAATGTGACAATGTAAAAACTGAGATTTTTCTCATTTAATAATAAAAGTTGTGGAATTTTTTTCCAAAGAAGTATCTCTGCTCCTATGTCAATTGCATAATTATTTACAATAGCACAAGAAGAGCAGCATCTAAATATGTATCAGGGAACAAATAAATACAGAAGAAGTCAGGAACAAAAAATCCTGTAACTAGCAATAATGTAGATATTCTTGAGGACAATATGCTAAAAGAAATAAAAGAGGTGCAAAAAGTAACATGGAGCAAACAATCTGTGTCAATCAAACATCAAATTAAAGAATAGAATGAAAGATACCAGATGCTGAGGATAGGTGGAAATGGTACAGTGGGATTCACCAGTCAAAAGACACCAAGTTTCTGCTAGACCATTAGAATAGTTTAGAGATGCAGCATCCTTGCTGCAATTCATTGTCAAATGGTATCATTGAGACAGCAACCTTCAAATGTCTGCCCACAAAAATTATCAACGGGGATTGGGTTCATGGATATGTTTACTTTATTTGATGTTGTTACACAATGTGTGTGTGTGTGTGTGTGTGTGTGTGTGTGTGTGTGTGTGTGTCAACGTATCACTCACTACTTTCTCTTCCACTTCACAAATGAATACAAGTGTAATGTGTCTATTAAAATGATATTAAATAATATTCTTAATTGAGACAAGGATGGAGGATAGGCTTCAAAGATGTTTTGAAGTTGAGACTTGGAGCTGAGTTAACCTACAGTAGAAACAAAAAAGTGTATAAGAGCGGTGGGATGAGGGAAAGGAGCCATTATAACAATAGGTCAGGAGATCAGGAAGACCAGGAAATAAGATGTGTTTGAAGATATAAAAGAAATTCACATTAAGAAGCTTCAACTTTTCCCAAGAGGCACTTGGGAGGTTTTAATGCAGAAAACTAATAGGATATGAGCCCCAAAGTAATACTTGAAAAGACTCTGTAGACAAGGGCATGGAGAATGGAGCAAACGTTTTAGGAAGTTTTCCAGGAAGGTTGATGGGAACTCATGAAAGGGCGATGGTACAGTAGTAATGGATGATAAGAAGGGTTTAGTAAAAGGGACATTGAATAATTTTGAATTTTATCTGACATGGCAAGTTAATGGAGGGGAAGATGTAAAAAAAATATGTTCAATGTATATAAGCAAACAAATAATTTTTAGTGTCTCTTATTAGCAGATGAGTGTTGAGAGAGGAGGAGCTGTGTATCATCATATTCCAAAATATATCCTAAAATATGAAAAAGAATAAAGAATGCAGGCTAATGTATTGCAATTTTAAATTATTTTAAGAGAACAAGATAATTTTTTAAAAGATATATTTTCACATTTAGCATAAATGAAACATTATGCTGTTACAGATGCCATTGCACAACTAAAAAATAAATGATGAAAAATGAAAATAATTGCACAAAAGTTTGGGAAACTGAGAGGAAACCAGGCCTGACATCATCTGGAAAAGCAGAGAGTGGATAGCCCAGAGACCCAGTATAGAACCAAACACAAGTGGCAAAAAAGTCAAAAGTCAATGAAATGATTACTAATGATATTCTGCTGTACTCACAGCTTGGTGCCCACCCCATTTCTCATCAGAGAGGCATCATCCAGCAACTAGTAGGAACAGATGCACAGACCCGCAGTTAAACATTGGGTGGAGCCAGAGGAGTCCTACAGTAGATGGGGAAAGAATGATTGTAGGAGCTAGAAGAGTCAAGGACATCATGAGAACATGACCCACAAAACCAACAAAGCATGGTTCATAGGGGCTCACAGAGACTGAATCATTGACATGAACCCTGTATGGATCTGAACTAGGTCCTCTATGGTCATGTAGCCCAGGTGTTTCTATGGAACTCCTAATTGTGAGAGTGGAAGGAAGTGTCTCTGACTCCTTTGATTGCTTTTGAGAACCCTTTCTTCCTATTGAGCTGTATTATCTGGCCTTTATATGAGAGTTTGTAACTAGTACCTGCAGTTGATATCTTTTGAGAAGCCTGTTCTTTTTGTTTTAAAGGGAAACAGAGGAGGAGTGAATCTGAGGGAAAGAAGAGATGAGGGCTGTCTGTGAGGATTAGAGAGAGGGGATGTAATATATGAAAGAAGAATAAATTTTAAGAAAGAAAGAAAAGACATTTTAGATCACTTAAAAAAGTGAGTAAAGGAAAATTGAAGTTTAGAATAAAATTTGACTTTTAGCTAACATGATGCAAATATTATAACTCAAAAAAATTCCAGAAGAAATTTAAAATTAAGATTAAACAAAGCTGAAGTGTGTTAAATATTTTTAAACCATCTGTATTATATACTGTGAAATATACTGAGTATTTCTTTCAAGATATTAGGTGACCAAAGAAGACAAAATAAAATTGGGAAAAGTAATGTTGTGTAGCCAGTGAGACACTATTCTTCCCTCAGGAACCTAATGAAAAATGTTTTCACATATTAAAGTAGACTGCACATATATGTCAACAATAAA
>PVIU01024640.1:0-25209 GCA_004026605.1 Ondatra zibethicus
GAATAGGGGCAAGATAACCCTTAGGTGTTGACTCAGTTCCTGGTGTTTTGATTCAGTCCCTGGGAAAGGGGCAAAGTGACCCACAGAGACTCCCTCTTACCTCACTTGATCACACAACCATTCTCCTACCCTGGCACAAACCAATCACTGCTAGTAGCCCTTTGAATAAGCCAATCCAATTAGTTGGAAAACAACCCTCAGGCTCCCCCCTCGTTTCTATGGCTTTTTGCTTTAAAAGATGGGCTCTAACAGCTATCAGGGTCTTTCTGGCTTCTCGAATGCTGAAAGACCCTGTTGCGACAGAATTAATAAAATCCTCATGCTTTTGCATCGACTGTGGTGTCTGGATGGTGTCTTGAAGCAACTCTTCCCTAGAGCTTGGACTCCTAGTCCAACACATGCAGAATTCTTGCAACCTACTAATAACCTACCTAATAAATATAAAAACAATTAGTGTTATAGGAGGCTGCTTGTTTGTTGCCTGGCTGCCCAGACTCCCAAAATTTCACAAACTATACTATTTGCAATACTGTTTGGCCAATAGTTTAAGCATATTGCTGGCTAACTCATATCCTAAACTAACCCATCTCTATTAATATGTGTATCACCACGTGGCTGTGGCTTCCTGGGTAAAGTTCCATCCTGTATCTGTCTCAGTGGAACTACATGGTTTCTCCAGACTCTGCCTTCTTCCTCCCAGCATTCAGTTTAGTTTTCTCTGTTTAGCTAAGTTCTGCCTTGCTATAAGTTCAAAGCAGTTTCTTTATTCATTAATGGTAATCACAACATACAGAGGAGAATCCCACATCAAAATAGCAAAAATAGTAATAACCATTCTTATTGGGATGTTTACTTATTATAAACCTATTACAGGTGTTTCCATAGTCCAGAATGAAAATTACTTCTCAGGTTATGGATGGAATCAGATAAAACCTGGTTCTTTTACATACCTATATTCCAATTTCTTTCTCTTGAACAACTGTGCTAAGATGAGCTACTAAACTAGTGTTCTTTGAGAGGCATTTCTAAGATGATCTTTTATATTAGAAAATCTGTGGCTGTTTCATTCATGCTCTATCTAGGCTACTGGCAATTGTGTTTCTGAGACTTTCCTGATTCAGGTGTAAGCTCTGTCTACTTTATGCTCCATCCTTTCCATAATTTGATCCCATTATTTTTTACAACACTTATTCCATACAAAAAGTTCTATCTCATCCATAGAAGTTGAAAGTTGTTTATAATCAAAGTAATTCAATAAATAGTTTCTGATATACTCATATATATTTTCAAATCCTTGATTTTTAAAATCACCATTGATTTATATTTATTCCTTCTATATTTCCATTTCCACCAAGAAAATGTGGAGATTCAAAAATGCAGGCCCATTTTCATCATGTCTGATGGTCAGAGAATTTAGAGATTGATAAGAGCCTTCCAATTCAGGCTGTGATTGCTTGTTTTTTTTTTTTTTAATTAAGATAGCTCATTTTAGTAATTCTATGCCATCCTGACAGGTAGTCAGTATATGCAAATGTACTTTTGCTCCTTTTTTTTATAACTATGAGATTTGTTTGTAACCAGGGGAAGGGCAGTCTTCAACATATGTGATCTAGATTACCTTTGCTACCTAGACAACAGAATGCTAATGATTTGATGTCAAAGAGTGATAAAGCGATTGACTGTGTGAGTTATTCTTTGTATCATGTTACTTTTACCTCCCCCCATGTATGTTTGGTATAAAATCTGTGGAAAAATAAATGTGGGTAAATTTCAGGATTTCACTCACTGATACTTTCTATGTTTTCTGTATTATTATCTTTATGCATCTTCATATTCTTTACTTATATTTCTTCAATTCCCATGCCCCTGACCTGGTAAGAAGTATTTTTGTTGAGGACTGGCCTAGCATATGTTGTTTGGATTAAACTTTCAATCTGAGTTTTGCTATAAAATATTGTAAGCCAAAGAATAAATAAGTTTTGTGGATCAAAAATATCCTAAATTGAATCTTAACTTGTCTTTTTTTCCAGGACATAGTGAAAAATGTTTCTGTGAGTTTAACTGAAGGAATTGGGGTTTCCATGAAGAATGTCTAATGCTGATACTGATCATAGAAACTCATAAAATGTTCTTTCAAATGTGTAAATTTATAGAGTATTACCTGACACCACTAAACTCTCCCTGACTTATAAAGAAAGAGTAGAGCCATAACTTGAGTGTCCTACTTTGTAACATGAGGGCCTGCTTGTTGGGGTTTCTGTCCTGCCTGGTTCCTGTAGCCATTTAGCCCCAAAGAAAATCACATAGAGGTCTCCATAAGTTATAAAATGATTGGTCCATTAACTCAGGCTTCTTACTAACTCTTATAACTTATATTAGCCCATTATTTTTGTCTATATTAGCCACATGGCTAAGTACCTTTTTCAGTGGGGCAGGTCTCATCCTGCTTCTTCAGTGTCTGGACAGGACTGGAGAGGAATGGGCTTCCTCCTTCCCAGAATTCTGATATTCTCATTAATGCACTGCCTCTACTTCCTGCCTGGTTGTCCCTCTTATATTTCCTGCCTGGCTACTGGCCAATCAGCATTTATTTAAAACATAATTGACAGAATACAGAATTGTCCTGCACCACTTCCCCCTCTTAAAAAAAAAAAAGAACATCCATAGTCCATTTTTTGGGATGTGGACATAGTATTCCAGGCTACTTCCTGCTGGTTAGGGGTGCTGATAATCTTATGGTGACCTACAGAAAATTTAGAATTATGATCAAGTCCTGACTGGTGTATCCTGTGAGGCTTGATCATCTCAGGCAGCATCTTGAATCAGTTCTGGAGGTAGAACTCAGACATCTGGACCATCTGTTCCTATCAGAGATTTCTCAGGTGGTCTTCCTTGATCAAACCTGAGTTTTCTTAACTCAGAATAAATCCATAGTCTCTCAGTTCCTGTGGAAACAAAAGCAAAATCTCTTCTCCAAAGTAACATACCTTTGACTTCAATTTTGAAGTCAAGGCATTTTCAAAATACCCATCTTGGATTAATTTAGCAGCATTTATAAATAAATATCTTTTAGCAGCTGTTGCTCCTTCCTCAGCATTCAAACAATTCAAAGAGAGCATAATAACATATAGTATTCAGATTCTCTGTGTATTTTCCATATTTATGTGGCTTTACTTTAATCTCTATTTCTTTTATTTTTACTTTTACTTTTTCAGACAGGTTCTCTGTATATCTTTGGCTGTCCTGGAACTCACTTTGTAAACCAAGCTGTTTTTGAACTCATAGAGATCCATCTGCTTCTGCCTCCCAAGTGCTGACAGCACACCTTGAATTTACAGAGGTCTGTCTGCCTCTGCCTCCTAAGCTGTGGGATTAAAGGCATGTGCCATCACACCTTGACCTCACAGAGGTCTCTCTGCCTCTGCCTCCCAAGCATTGGGATTAAAGGTGTGTACCACCAAACCCAATTACTGTCTTTCTTTTTTATTTTAAGAACTTTAACCATTAGCCTGCATATATTTTTAACACACAGTAAACCATTTAGAGGCTTTTTTCATCTTTGAATCTCTCTTTATTATATCTCTCTCTCTTTTTCTGACCACATGAGTCTTTAATTTTCTAAGCAATATGGAGAGGATTAAAGGCGTGGCTTTGACGGCTGGACCCAGCCCATTCCTTAGGTTTATGAGATTCCAGCCTCATGGCAAAGATACCAGCTGTAGCCATGTTTATTGTCACAATTCTATGGCATTTCAAGGTCCTTGCCAGTAAGCTAGCTGTAGCAGTGTGCTCACAAACCACATTCAAATGCTCCGTAGTCGGACTGCCTGCCTGAAAGAGTCAGAGTTTGCCCTAGCAGGATGGCCCAGAAAGCCCACATTTTAAAACAGCATGGGTTTTGTTTTCCTGCTACAGATAAGAGCTAAAATATATGTGGTCAGCTTTTATCAACACCATTTAAGTGTTTTTTTTTTTTTTTTGTTTGTTTGTTTTGCAGGACCTCTTAAAGAGCTGCAGGGTTTTGCAGCTAAATCTGAGTCAGGAAGCATCTCTTAAATGACAGCTTTTGCCTCTAGCAAGCAGAGCAGATCCGAGAAATTGCTGCTACCGAGAACCCATGCTTTACTCTATACTTTTCTGTCTAGAATTACTTCCCAAGCTCTCTCAGGTTTTATGTGGATGCAGTTGTCCACATGTTGGCATCATTTGTTGACTGAATTTTCTGTCCTTCCTGGTTCCTGCAGCCGTTTAGCCCCAAAGAAAATCACACAGACATCTTTATAAGTTATAAACTGATTGGCCCATTAGCTCAGGCTTCTTATTAACTCTTATAACTTATATTAGACCATTATTCTTGTCCATGTTAGCCACATGGCTCAGTAACTTTTACAGCAGGAGAGGTCACATCCTGCTTCTTCAGTTTCTGGACGGGACTGGGGAGGAATGGGCTTCCTTCTTCCCAGAATTCTCCTGTTCTCATTGACCTGCCTCTACTTCCTGCCTGTTTGTCCCGCCTATACTTCCTGCCTGGCTACTGGCCAATCAGCATTTATTTAAAACATAATTGACAGAATACAGAATTGTCCTGCATCACTACTTGATTGTTGTTCATGGACTCTTAGCAGTCAGTTTTGTAAATCAGGAAGGATGGTTCTTCTCTAGTATAGAACACACACAAAATACCTCATTAAGCTTTCCGATGACATGTCAGAGAAAAAATATGGTGTGTCCATTTGTGGTGGTATTTAATTTTAAGGCAATTTAATTCTACATAGAAACTTTTAATGAAGAAATTAAAATAAGTTTTTTATACTCTTTTTGTAAGTAATATGACATTTGCATAGCAAAGAAAACCACCAGTTAATTTCCACAATTTAGCCTTTCATGAATTAGGTATTTAACAGAAAGAGTTCTTGTTTATGAGGGAATTCCTTGCCTAATATGCAAATTTATGTTATAAAATTTTCAAAATTGTTGACTACTTATTCTTTGATGTTTAACTATTCATCGCCTATCACTATTATCCTTACTTTTGTGATATAAATGGTCCTATTTTATTTCAGTTGAAGTAATCTGAAATCAAACAATTTTTTAAAAATGAAATATTAACTTGGGAAAGATCTGAAAATAGACTTGGGATACTCATTTTCAAAGGTATATGTAGTTACAAAGGTTTTTATTAATTTCTTCCAATACTAAGAATATCACAAAATCTTATGTGATCCAGAAAATGGGAGAAGCACTGTGAGGTGCTGCCTTTTGGTTATGGCATAGATATAGCAATCATATACACATTGCCGCTATGACCATATACACAAGACTCTGGCAAGAGGAAGGGTCTAGCTGGGGAGAAGAACAAGGCTATTGAGAGTAGAAGATGTGGGAGTGTAATAGGGGTGAAATGTTCACAAATATGAAATTGTCAAACAATCTCCTCTTGGTTCTGAGTCAGACATTGTTAACCTTCAGTCAATAGGTCAATAGATTCAATGGTGAGTTTGCTTCATAAAGATACCAGAATCTGTAGTCAGCACAATAGTACTTAAGTAGTTGGGTCAGTTTGAAATACATTTTTTTCTTTTTTTATTGTTTTTATTGAGGGATATATTTCTCTGCTCTACTTCCTTCTCCCTTCTATTCTGTCCCATGATGCCCAAGCTCCCAATTTACTCAGGAGATCTTGTCTTTTTCTACTTCCCATGTAGATTAGATTCATGTATGCTTCTTTTAGGATTCTCTTTGTTGTCTAGGTTCTTGGGAGTTGTGAAATGTAGGCTGGTTTTTCTTTCCTTTATGTCTAAAAGCCATTAATGAGTGTGTAAATATTATATTTGTCTTTCTGGGTCTGGGTTACCTCATTCAATATGATGTTTTCTAGATCCATCTATTTACTAGCAAATTTCAAGATGTCATTTTTTTCTGCTGTGTAGTACTCCATTTTGTAAACGTATCACAATTTCCTCATCCATTCTTTGGTTGAGGTGCATTTAGGGAATTTCCAGTTTCTTGCTATCACAAATAATGTTGCTATGAACATAGTTGAGTACATGTCCTTGTGGTATGACTGAGTATCCTTTGGGTATATACCCATAAATGGGATTGCTGGGTCTTGAGGTAGGTGTTTTCCTAATTTTCTGAGAAACCACCATACTGATTTCCAAAGCAGCTGTCCCAGTTTGCACTCTTGGGCCTTGACATCCATTTTTATCAAGCAACGGCACAGGGTATCCTCATCACACTGTACGGCAAGCTGCAGGCTCAGGAAGACTTACCTAGCACAAAATGGATTCCCAGTTTTAGGTTCTGGTTGGTTTGGAGGGTCTTTCGTGTGTTTGTTTTTCATGTGTTTTATGCAACTTTTGGTGTTGGTTTTGTGTGGTTTTATTATTTTTTGAATGTTGTTTTGATTTGTCTTAAGGGAAAGAAAGAACATACAGTTAGGTGTTTAAGGAAGGTAGAGGGAGGTGAACTGGAAGAAAAAGAATAGCACCAAATTATACTGTTGAAACCTTTAAAAATTTAAATAATAATAAAATTATTTTAAAGTAATACTCAACAATAAAACTTATTTCCCTTGTCCTTATTCTGAGCAATAGCTTCAGTAGTTAATACAGTCTTGCTTGTATCTTATATTTATATTGCATATAAATGTATATCATATATGCAATATAAATATAATATGATTATAAATAAAATATATTATATTTACTTTAAAATATCAAGCCTAGCAAAATATTTTTTGAAAATCCTACACAAAATTATTATTCTTATCTATAATATATTTTTAAAATGGAATCTAGAAATATATTATAAAACAAAAGTCTAATAGTTTAAATTGCATGAATATCCTTGCTTGCATCTGTATTCTATATAATCAAGCCATAGACATATGTTTTAGCATAAGAACTAAAAAGCAGAGAAGTGTAATACATTTTGTAATAAATTTGTAAAATTAAAATTTCTAAACTAGCCAACAACTTTGAATAAAGCATATTATCTTTGTGAGTAGCCCTGCTTTCCTCAACTGGAGGTCTGAGAGAAAGATTGTTGCCTAGGATATAATGACAATTCTGGCCTCAGCCTGCATTTGAACCATTTTTGCAACATATCTGTGGACACACAGAATTTGAAAATGTAACCTTCTTTAGATTCTCTTTCTCTCTCTCTCTCTCTCTCTCTCTCTCTCTCTCTCTCTCTCTCTCTCTCCCTCCCTCCCCTTCCCTTCCTCTTCTCTTGCTGAAATGAAACGTCATGACCAAAAGCAAATAGGGGAGGAAAAAGCTTTACGTGGCGGCACATGTCTGTCTTTGGAGCCCAACAGAAGCTGTGGCAGAGGAATTGGCCAGTCCCAAGCAATGCTGTTCTACAAAGTTAGGCCTTATTTAAACAAAAGAAGGGAAGGGAAAAAATATGAAAGTTGTTTAAAACTTACTTTGCCTCCTAAAGAAAAGAAGAATTATAGCAATAACAATTATAGGTGCAAATCATGAAATAGAAGCAATTTCTGGCAGCTTGATATAACCTGTTAGGTGACCTTCCAGTGACTAATCCAAATGTTTGCTTTTTGTAGTTTCTTCTCATTTCTTATTTCCAGGTACACAAACACATATTTGTGCTATGGTTTATATCTGATTTGTTTTCTCCAAAATACATGTTGAGATTTAATCTATACCATAAGGCAATAAAAAGGAAGAAAATTAATCTGAGCATGGTATTTAAGTATGGTTTTTGTGGAGTGAGGAGGATTAGATTCAGTCATTAAAATGGAGCCCCTATAATAAATGCTAGAGGAGATTATCTCCATGTGATACCATGCGCTGTTGTAAAATGCTTCCAACAGGAAGATCATCACAATGGATATTTCCAGAGGAAAATCTGAGGTTGCCCTCTGGCCTCCAAACAATCATGAACACACATGTAATGATGATGTTGTGATCTCAGAACAATTTCTATGTCTCTCTTTCTCTGTCTCCCTTTCTCTTTACATAGACACTATGTTGTTGGAAATAGAAAACAGACTGTGATAATATGAAATAACCATGATTGGCTGTGATGAACACACACCCCCCAGAGGACACAAGAACAACAGTGAACTAACTACATTTGGAGGCTGTCTTTACATCATAGCAGTGAAACACTTTATTTTGTTTAAATGTATACTGTCTATATTCTCAAAATATTGGTATATTTAAAAAAGTATTCTACATCTACAGAGAAATTTGTCAGTTAAGATTTTTGCCTGTTTTCATTTATATAACCTCCATAATATCTATCCCTATCTTTCCTGCTTTTCATAGAATTGAAGATTAAAAAGTTTAGAACCATAACATTTCAAAGCAAGATATTAGTCACTTCAAATTTAATCAAAAATGTTGGTCAAAGTAATTAGTGTCTTATCTAATCATAGTTTCATGACTCGGAGGCTTCTATTAAAATAATCTCCCAGAGACTAAGTTTTTCAAGTATATTGATTAATTTTAATGTCTAAGTTTCTTTATTTTATATCCCTGAAGAGCCCTGTATGAAAAGCAAGATTTTCTTTAGTGGGCAGGAACTGTGTTTTTAAGGAAAGAGATACTGCAATCAAAAAAACACCCTAGAGGGAAACAGAGATCCCTTTAAAAAAGTTCCAATATGCATGGTAAGCATAGATTTCAGTTGTTACCACCCTCCAGCTTCAGGCACTGAGCCTTGACAGCTTTAAATTTTGTTTCAATTTAAAACAACAAATTTTCATAAACAGAATTAATCACAAAGATTCACAAAATGCCTAAAGGTTTGAAGGACTAATAGTCATTGTGTCTTATTTCAGATAACCATTATTTCATTTTAACTAATTATACCATTCTTTCACTATTAGAGTAATGACCCAGGTAGGTTTACACATGCCTAAGAATAAGATGATGTAATTCATGTAATATATCATCCCTAATTGATTAAAAGTAAAATACAAATGGAGTCTGAAGTAGAGAATGCCATGAATGTATTCCATCAAAAAAGTAGAGTTTTATTTTAAGAAAACCTAATGTATCTGCTATTTTCAACTTCTGTATGCAAAACATAAAATATCATATTATTTTACTGATAACTTTTTAGACTTGTGGTGGTAGGTTTTACCCTAGGTCTCTGGGCAAGCTAGTTTCTGGTACCCGGTTACCTAGTAAGTGTCAGGCATGGGGCATGGGTTCCCTTTCATTGAGTAGGCCTCAAGTCAAATCAGGCATTGGTTGGCTACTCCACAAGTTCTATGACTCCTAAAGATATTCTGCTATACTCTGGATCAGTGCTTTATACAGTAATCATCAGAGAGGCTTCTTCTAGCAGCAGATGGGAATAGATGTGAGTACCCACAGCTGAGAGAGAGAGAGAGACAGAGACAGAGACAGAGACAGAGAGAGAGAGTCTAAATCGGAGTTCATTAAATCCCTTCCCTCTGAGTTCAGGGAATCCCTCAGAAGAGTGTACAATCCAGAGGGGATGGAGGACACCAGAACAAGGCCCTCTGAATCAATTAATCAAGGTGCATATGAACTCACAGAGACTGAAGCAATAAGCACAGGGTCTACATGTGCCTGCACTTGGTAGACTGCATATATATTATAACCATTAGCTTAGTCTATTTATGGGATACCTGAATGTGAGAATGAGTGGATGAGCCTCTGACTCCAGTGCCTCCTCTTGGGACTCCCTTCCTCCTGTTGGGTTACTGTGTCCAACTTCGACACGAAAGTTTTTTGCTTCATCTTATTATATTTTATGCAGTCATGTTTGGTTATTTCTTATAAACCTGTTGTTTTCTAATGAGAGACAGAAAAGGAGTGGATCTTGAGGGGAGGGGAAGTAGGAAGGAACTGGGAGGAGAAGAAGGAAGGGAAACTATTGTTTGAGAAAATAATCTATTTTCAAAAAAGGAAAAAATGAAAAATAGTATCATATTATTCTAAAGTTCACATTAAAATTTTCTATTAGATAGCTCCATGAGCAAAGTTTTTAGTAGTCAATGTGATAGAGACAAAAATACAATAATAAACAAGATGATGTCAATTAATTTATATGCAAAGATAAATCATATGTTAAGTGATTTATTGTTGTTTTGGTTTTGGTTTTAATTTTTTGAACAGGGTTTCTCTGTCTAGCCTTGACTATCCTGGAACTCACTCTGTAGATCAGGCTGGCCTCAAACTCACAGAGATCCATCTGCCTCTTTCTCCTGAGTGCTGGGATTAAAGGCATGTGCCACCAACACAGGGCTCTTAATTTTTTTCCTCTTATATATTTATTTCTTTAAAAGGAAAACAAAATATCTTTTCTCATCATATACACCAATCCAAGTTCCCACTTCCTCCCCTCCTCCCATTCCCTCCACATACCCTCCCACCCCACCTCCATCCAATCCTCAGAGAGGGTAAGGCACATTGCTTTGGGGAAGGTCCAAGGCCCTCCCTACTATATCTAGGCTGAGCAAGGTATCATCCAAAGAGAATAGGTTCCCAAAAAGCCAGTACATGCAGTAGGGATAAATCCTGGTGCCACTGCCAGTGGCTCTGCAGTCTGCCCCAGCTATGCAACTGTCAACCACATTCAGAGAGACTAGTTTGGTCCTATGCTTGTTCCTTCCCAGTCTTCCTGGTATTGGTGAGCTCCCATTAGCTCAGGTAGCTGTTTCAGTGGGTGAACTCATCATGGTCTTGACCTTGTTGCTCATATTGTCATTCCTCCCACTCTTCAACTGGACATTGGGAGCTCATTTCAGTGCTCTGATGCAGGTCTCTGCCTCTGTTTCCATCAGTTGCTGGATGAAGGTTCTATGGTGATATTTAAGATATTCATCAGTCTGATTGAAGTGTATACATAATACTATTTATAAAGCAAGAATGTTACATAATACTGTAAGGTACAATTCTTTTTATAATATTCATTTTTAGTGTGTATTTGTGGGTTAGATTTGAGCTTTGTGTACATACGTAGACATGCACCTGTAGGCAGGATGATGGCATCAGATTCTCTGGAGCTGAAATCATAGGCAGTTGTAAGCCACCTGATATAGATTCTGGAGACAAAATAGGATCTTCTGCAAGAGCTGATTGTACCTTTAATCTCTGAGCAACCTCTCCAGCTCCTGAGATATAATTCTTAGACTGAACTTAATCAGATGCTGAGATAATTCATACTAGAATATCATAGGAGGGTTTCAAGGTAGTAGGAATTACTGAATGGATAGTAAACTAAATATAATAAATATGTAAAAATATACAAATATTATTATACCAAAAGAACAATATTTAGAATTGTAAAATATTTGTAAGGAATATAGAAAATATTTATTTGTAATAATAATATGCTCATAAGTCAAAATCCTAAGAACAAATATCAAAAGAAAATGACAAGATATTTAAAGTTCTGATATTGTCACGGCATCCAAAAAAAAAAAAAAAACGCTGTTGGAAAGTGTCAAAATGTTGAGAGGATCCATAATGTGCTCTTCACCAACCAGATCAAAAATTTTTAAAATGGTGATGAAGCTGTTGAAAAAGGATGGAGTTACTATCATTAAACACTAATCTATGAAATATAAACTTATACCTTTCAATGATATGCTTTCTCATCTTGTTTCAAGAAATCTAAGAAGGTTGAGTTTGGGACTCAGTTATTTCACCTATAATATTATATCTCAAGAATAATCACTCACAAAAAGATTAGCTCAAATATTCAATACTTCATTTTATTTGATAGAAAGTTGAAGGTGGTTAACTATCCAAGAATTTAGAAACCGGTACAAAATTATTTATTTATAACATTTGGTAAAAATTGAAATAGTTAAAATCAATTTAAAATGATATAATTCTCTTAGGTTTATTAATTATATGATTAAGACTAAAAACAAAAATTTAATTTACTTTGATGAATTTGAGTGATAATTTTTTAGATATAGCTATGTCTGTTTAAATATAGTATAAAATCGTAACCGTATGTATATATTTTATCCTTTATCAGAAATTTTCTAATGTACTCAAAAATTAAATCTATTTTATGTAGCACTTGAAATTCTGTTGTATAAAATTGCAAGTCTGTAAACTAAGGAAAACATCTCTACAACAATCTTTCTGTGGAGATGAGATTAAATTACAGTCTAGCACTCAATCTTCAATGGGACATCTATATCAACCCCACAGATAAGGCTCAGGGAGCATCATAGAAGAGGAGGCAGATTATTCAGATGTTAAAGATAAAATTAAGAAAATTTCAAGTGATTGGATGGAGCTAAAAAGGTCATCCTGAGTGACGTAAACTATCCCCACCACCAAAAAATTGCAAATACTTTATATAGTTCCCATATGTTGATAAAGATAGAGATAGAGATATAGAGTAGAGGACTAGCGGAAAGAGGAGAATCTCCCAAGGAATGAGAAATAGAAAACATTGATATGGAGTTATTACAGGATGGAGCAGTGGAACAGGGAGATTAAACACAGAAGAGGAGTGAAAAGATGGATAAGAGAGGGCATATGGGGAAGGACGTCTAACACTAAGGGCCATTTAAGGAGTTATATGGAAATCTACTACTCCTACTGTTGATGCTTCTTAAACTATATGGTAATAAGAAGGAAATCTAAGTGGAGTCCCCAGATGATGTGGGACATGACTCACTATTTAGGCAACTTTCACGTCTGAGTGATGCTTCCAGAGGCCAGAATGGGATACAGCTAGTTGAGTTTTGGCTGAACGGACCTGCTAGGAAACCTGTCGCAGTCACTTTTCTATAACTGTGAAAGGACATCATTTATTTATGGAAGAGAGAGTTTAACTAGGAGGTTTTTGCAGTTCCAAAGAGTTAGTCTATTGTCATCCTGGTGGGAAGAAGGGTAGACCCCATGACCAGCAGTAGATGGCCTATGTGAAATGAGGTCAATGGTATTTTTGTAGACTTGTTTGTCTCATATTGCTTTGTTTGGGAGTTTTGGGGTTTTTCTGATGTTGTTCTTTTTGTTTTGTTTTTTATTTTACTCGTCTACTGATTGAGTACTATGGTTTTGATTTTGTGTGTTTATGCATTTTGCATTTATGTGCACACATGTCTCTTGTTATTTCTTTCTTTTCATTTGTTCTTTGTTTGCATGGTTTTTTTTCTTCTAACGAGAAAGAGAAAGAAACAACATACAGTTGGGTGGATGGGAAAGATTTGGGAGTGTTTGGGGGAGGGGAAACCATGAACAGAATATATTGTATATATAGGTATTTTTTGAGATAAGGCTTCTTTCTGTGTGACCCTGGTTGTCCTGGAACTTGTTCTGCATATAAAGCTGGCTTTGAACTGAGATCCTTCTGCTACTGCTTCCCAAGTACTGGGATTAAAAGCATGCACCATCAATAATCATCCAGCCCTGGGAAAAATAAAAGCGTTTTTTTTTTTAACAATAAAAAAAGAAGAAAGAAGAAAATGGGGGCAGAAACAATGTTAAAAGCCATAGCACAGGGAGCAGGACTCTGAAATGTCTTCTGGATATGAGCGAGTCCTTGCATGAGTACATTCATTGTAGCTGTTATTTGTTTAAGACCTGTACAAGATATGCTGGGTGGTAGCGCACGCCTTTAATCTCAGCACCCTGGAGGCAGAGGGAGGTGGATCTCTGTGAGTTTGAGGCCAGACTGATGTACAGAGAGAGTTCCATGACAGCTAGGACTGTTACACAGAAAAACCTAGTGTGTGGGGAAAAGGACTTTTACAAGGTCAGTCCACTCAATTTTCTCATGTGAATGCAGGTCATGAGACTACCCATTGCTGAGGAGCTATTTGCAGTTGATGACGGCTGGGAAAAAGAAAGTCAATGTTTTTTAAGGGTGTGGCTACTACTCAGTTATCCATGCTCCAGTAGATGGCCCCACCGCCAGGAACATGTGATCATCAAGAATTGGATTTGTTGAGTTACTAAAAGAAGTACGGGGGACTCCTGAGAGTTTAATGCATGTATTTTGGGTGTATCTGGGAGAAATGGAGGAGATTTGGGGTAGATATGATCAACATACATTGTACACATATATAAAATTCTCAATAAAAAATTTAAAATTATTTTAACATTTGTATAAAAATTCAATATTATTAACAACATTAGTTGAATAGAGAAAAAGAAAATGTAAATATGTGGGACTTGGGATATAGATCAATTGTAGAGAGCCTACCTATCATTGTAGGACCTTATGTTCTATGTTTAACATTGAAAAATATGTCTCATGGCTTATAACATAGAAATAATGATACTCAATATACTGGTAGTTAAGAACTAGAAATATAAGTTATCCCAGGTTTCATTATCTTTAGAGAGAAATGTGTTTTTCCTAAATGTTAAAGGAATTTATGGCATTGATTTCTCTGTAAAGGATGCCTGCAATATCCTTAGAAGCAATTACACAAAGAATAAAAATTGGTTTTCTGTGGTCATTTCTTGTATCAATTACCAATATCATCTGTGGATATACAATTGCTTTGCTTCTGTGGAAACTTGCCCCTTGATGTTAAAGGTATGCACATGGTCACTCTACTTAGGTTTCATGATACATAATGGAAAGGAGGTGATAAGAGACTTACAGAGACAAATTCTCACAGTCCTTTGGAAACCTGTCCAAATTCACTATCTAAATATCTTTTACTACAGATATAGCAAGCACTTGACAACTTGTGTTCTTACCCAACAATGCACATGAAGACACACACACATACACTTTGAGTTTTGAGAAATAGCTGCATTCCATATTACAGTTTGTAGTTATACGAAAAAAATGTGAAATTGGAATAGCTTTCTAAATGGAGGCTTCCCTGGTTTAATAAATAAGGAAGTTGAAGAAGAGACCTGAGGTGTCAGGGTCTTGCAAGCTAAACACCAAACAAAAGAATTCGAATAGCTTTATCTTAGCATCCTGAAGAATACATTATTAAAATGACATCATTTGCACATCTATCTTTAAATTCGTGCCAACTACAGGAGAGGAACAGTATTTAAAGTGCATTGAATTTTTCACCACTGGAAGGGGAGTTGGCTTTAATTATAAAAAAAAATTCCAATTGCAGTTGAAAATGCATCACAAACCCATTGTTAACATGAACATTTGTCTTATATTTTTGACATATATTTATATAAAATGGAGACTGTGGTGGTATTTTGTTGGAGCTTTAACAAATAAAGCTTGCCTAAAGATCAGAGTGAAGAGCTAGCCACTAGTTAGCCTTACAGACCAGGAAATGGTGGCTCATACCTTTAATCCCAGCACCAGGGATGTGGAGACAGGAAGGGAAATGGATGGGTTTAGAGAGGAAAATAAGACAGGAGGAGACAGGAGCTCAGGATTCATCAGTCTGATATTTCCTGGAGACACCATTCAGTCTGAGGACTTGAAGAGGTAGGCTACCCCGTTGGGTCTGAGGATTTCGTAGAGGTAAGAAAAAGTCGTTGGCCACTCTGCTTCTCTGATCTTTCAGTTCTCATCCCCTAAGACCTGACTCTGGGTTTTTATTAAGACCAATTAGAATTTGTGCTACAGGGGACATAGATATTTTTGTATCTTTTCATATACATAATTACCATGAAAAATTATGATAATAAATGAGATTGACTTGGTAAATTAATGATTATCAAATAATACAAATTAATAAATAATGAGAAAATTAACACCAAATCATGAGATAAAATAAATAAAAATCTACAGCATATTTCCAAGGACCACATTGGGCCACTAGGCAGAAGAGTATGACAGTGACGAAGCATGAGGGGGTCTAATGAGTCATGCTGGCAGAAAACATGACGCTTCACAGCATGCAGGAGGAAGCCAATGATGGAATGTTGCTGAAACGAAAGTGGCGATACAAAGTCCTGTGTGGTGCTTAAAATACTGGGCATGTGCAAATGTGTGAAAGAAGAAGGGAAATCTGTTTGTTGTTGCTGTTTTTATTTTCTTGCTCACACACAGACTGCAGCAGATATGTAGATCAGAAGGTGGCTCCCATCCATGTATGCAAACCCTTTCTTCTACCATCCCCCAGATTCTGGTTCCTGGCCACAGACACCTAAGACAAAGGAGCAAAAAAGATTCTTTAAGATCTTGGTGCAAACGGCACACATGGCTTCTACCCTGGAGTCATTGCAAATACACATGAGTGTAATAGAAGATGGGTATTCAGAAATCCATGTGATCAGAAAAGGGCTGGAGTGCCGAGCACTGCGCAAGAAATTTAAATATAGGCTTATAAGACATAAACAAGACATCCAGAGAAGCAGTTAAAAAGGAAAAATCAAAATACAACTTATCCTGGTCTCACTTACTTTAGGAACAAGTCTTTTTCTTAAGTGCTAATTTTGAGCATTGGCTCCTCGCTAACGGGTGTTTGCTTTTCATGGTAATAAAACTCTTTACCGTGGTAAAGTATAAACGTAAAGAATCTCAAATACAGAGCAGGATAAAATGTGTCTTTCTCACAGGTCCATTGTGGCTGCACCCTCATAGCCATCTCGCAGTTTATAAAGTTTGGGACCTTTATATAAACACCCCAAGTTTTCCCACCTTCCCCTCACATAGCTCCATCTCGCTTTCTGGCAAAATCAGTCTGAGAGCCACAGGGAATTTATCATGGCCATTAGCATAAAACCACCTTGTTAAGTAATTAGTCCAGCCATGTGTTCTGGGTGTTGTGTTTGCTTTATTTCTCTGGGAGTGATTATCTGTCTTGACAATATATCATGGACAAAAACCACAAGGTCCTGAACCTGGCTTTTGTTTTGCTCGCTCCCTGTCTTAGATGAAATGTGTTCCCGGAATCTCAATGAGACGGCCCTGCTTGCCAAGAGCCCATTTCTACGAGGCCATACCTGCTTCTGTGATCTGTAACTGTGCTTCTGTACTCGTCTCCCTCAATTCCAACAACTGACCAGCACTGGCTTATGTCTGCCATAAAATGTACAGCTATGGTTCCCTTGAAGCTTTGGTTTCTCTTCTCTGGTACTGCCTTGTCTAACCTCCTGGGGTCTTTGAGTTTTCAGGGAATGGGTCTATTTCAGCTTAAATCCAGTGAAAAGTAAGCACGCTTCCGGGGGGGGGTCAGTTTCCCAGTCACCCACCCAAACGATTGGTCCTCCATCGATACTGATGTGAGCCATGCCATTTTTACAGTTAGCTTTCCTACTAGACCAATGCAATTTTTTTAGTACTTCATCTCATTTTCTTATTGGTTATCTTCCGCTTCTAGCTTAATAAACTGTGTTTGGTTCTAAAAATATGATCATAAGCCATGGCAGCATAGTAATAAGAGCTAAAATATGAAGCACAATTTTTTTCAGAGAGATTGGAAAATCAAAATAATTTATTAAATGAAAAAGTGGTGAAGAAATAAAAAAACAAAAAACATAGTTATAATGGGTCCCACTATTATATGAGTTGCTATGTAAAATTAGTATAACAGATAGTTATACCATGAGTATATGCATATAGGACCACTTAAAGCGCTTTATATTTTTATAAACATTTGTATTTGATGATATTTCACCAACTTTATTTGATAGAAAGAATAGAAGCAAGTAGGGTCAAATAATTAAACGGTCAAAATTATACTAAATAAGTAAAAATGCATCATTGTATTACTGTTGGCTCTGACATCATGCTTTTACTCTTGTTCATAGTCATTAAATTAAGCTTTCACAAATAGCTTTTCTTACTTTTCTTCTTCCTCTGGTCATCTGAGCTTATGCAGCTATTAGTGCCCCTGGGTAAGATCCACTGACTGAGGATGTGCACAGGATGAACGAGAGCCTAAGTGTGTCTGACAACGAGTCTAATTGGCAAAGGGACGGGAAGATGCCTCGGACTATAATGCCCTTCCCAGAGCTGTGGGGAAGATTGCTTATGACACTGTACTACTGGATGTGCGCTCCATCATGGACACACCCTCTTCTCATTATCCGTAAACCCAGAGAGAAGTTCTAGTGAAAAGCACTTAATTTAGAACTTCATATATATACTTTGCCTCATGCAAATGTGTCAAAAAACTTTTTAAAGCATTGTGTGTGTGTGTAAATGAAAAATCATCAGATAGCTGCAATTTTTTAGAAACTAGGTTGAGCTATACTCACAGTGCTAATGAAGTAACTAAAATATATCATAGTCCATAAACAATATAACAAAGATTAGTGTCAAGAAAAAAAACTTAAAAAGAAGCCTAAACAAAGTGACGATTAGACTTCTACATCTATTTTATGGAATAATTTGTTATCAATAAAAATAAATTGATTAACCTGCCAACTTCCTAGAAGAAGTATTAGAAATTCCCAGCTTTCTCATATTTGAGGGCAATGTTGAACTTAACCATTACTAGAACTTTAGATGCTTTATAAGACTCTATATTAGAAAGACACGTTTCAAAATATTGGTGGTTATAGTAAATAAATACGTACCAGTAGGCAATAGCTGGGGAGATAGCAAAGAGTGCACGTGCTCTCAGGCACGGTCAGTTAGATGATCCCTTCCTAGTTCCCTGACATTACTTTAAAGCTGAAGGTGTACTTAACATGATGATGACTTTGCTACACACTCTCAACATCTTTGATCCCTTCTCCATGTCAGACATCTACATGTTTTAGTATTGATTAACTCATTAATCATGGGCATTTTTATTTCAGAATTAGCATACCCAAACTGCTCTGAGTTATGATGCAAATATGTCCTATCAAAGACTAAATTAACATTTTACTGCTGTTAACCAGAGGCAATGCCTCATGCAAAGATTAAATGCCTGTGCCAACACTTCACATTGCAAGCTGTTTAGATTTCAAGATGTCTAATTTATAGATGAAAATGAAGAAGTTCATCTTCTTTCTGTGCTGACAGAACAAAAATCTATAAAGCAAGATGTGATTCCTTGCCACTCTGGTTTAACAGCAAGGAAATAATTCCAAGATCACTGAACACATTGATGAACATGTATATAATTGAGATCAGACATTTCTACTAGTGATAGCAGACATAAAAGATGAATTTCTGATATTTTACTTCTAAGTCCCCTTCCAGTTTTCCTGATTATGTCACATGCTATTCAAAGCTCATTTTAAATAGCAATTAAATTTCATCACTGAGACCTGATAACTAGTTGATAAAGAACACAAAACTCCATTCAACTCTGTAAATATGATTTGGTAGACATTTTGCACAGCTACTTTCTGCAGGCAATAGCTGTGCATTAGTGTTCATCCAGAGAAATTCTAGTTCACAACCCTTAGGGGTTTATACAGCAAATGTCACATTTTCTATGTGCAGATAAATTCATAAATCAATGTGTACAGCTCGTATTGCCTGAATCTTTATAGCAAAATTTAATCAGCTAAACACATACAAATTTTGCCACACTTCACCCACTGCTATGATGAGATCAGAAGGCAGCAGATGTAGCTGGATAGCAAAGAAGCATTGCAATTAATGTCAGGCAGATTCTGGGTAAAATATATTATGAAAATGTGACAAACTCCTGTGATGATTCAGTCTTGTTCCCACAATGTAGAACAGAAGGATAAAATGGTTTTGCTATTTACAAGAGAACAGTAAAAGTATGATAAGTAGATGTTTTGTTGCATTTACACAAAGCCAGGGTGCTTGGAGAACCCCAAGAAAGATAGATACTTAGACCATAAGACTTGAGAGAGAGAGAGAAAGAGAAAGAGAGAGAGAGAGGGGGGTGGGGGAGAGAGAAGAAAAAGCAGGATAAGGTACCACCTGTTTTGAATCTTTTTTTAAAAAAGATATCTGGTTATGTCTTTTGAATAGAAAAAATACAGTTAAGTAAAACTATATTCATCAGGGAGGTGAAGTTAAAACAAGATAAGTTTTCCTGCAAGACAGTTTAAAGGGGAGGTAAAAGCATGAAAATTTGTAATTGATAGAGCATAGAGAACATCAACATCTAGACCAGGTTTTGTGGGAATCTTTCTAGAATAAGCACTCTGACAACAATGAGAATGGAAAAGAGGAGATGTCAACAGTTGACTGATCCAGGATAGTTCCTGAAAGCCCTTCATATCAGGTCCAGTTCGTAGTCTCATTTTACATTCTAAAACTTTAAGGTGATGAGAGCAAACAGGCTAGGTATGACAGAAGTATATATGTATGTGGCAGTCAGCAGATTGTTAAGGATAACACACCATTATTTTAGCTATTTCTCAAGGCCATTCTGCTCTAAGGAGCCAGTGAAGTCATGCTTGCCAAATGGTACTAGTGGTACTTTAAATCATCACTAAATTAATCAATACCTAATAACTGGCCTTTTCTACCTTATTCTACTTCAAGAGGACCAACACTAAGATCCAGATAACAGAATTGACTTGGGTGCCCTTAATTTTAAATGTTTTAGCACTGTGGAATGATAAGATATAATGGTTAACATAATGGAGATACTGGGGAAAACATCTTATAAGGCTACCATATTGTGCTAGATCTTCCAGCATTTGATGCTATCTTCCACATAGTTAGTTTACACAGGTACAGTGACAAAGTTGCTAGAATTAAGACTTACTTCTTCACAGTCAGAACTGAACATAATAATATACTTAAGACAATCTGTTATTTAGGATAAAAATAAGCTAGGACAGAGCCATGCAGAAATCAGAATATGAACTGTATTCTTTCTTGTGCCCATGTGTAATCCTACATATATTGAGTGTGCTTCCTGTTGTTGTGAAGGACAACATGGCCAAAAGTAGCTTGGGAAGGAAACGGTTTATTTATATTACAAATCCTGGTCATAGTCCATCACTGAGGGAAGTCAACACAGGAATACAAGCAAAAGGAGAGGCAGAAACCATGGAGAAAAACAGCTTACTGGCTTGCTCTTCCTAGCTTGATGGGTTGCTTTCTTATACAACTCAGGACCTACTTAAACAGTAGACTGGCTCCTCCTATGTCAATCATCAACCAAGAAAATGTTCCACAGAAAAATACCCACAGGCTAATCTGGTGGAAGCAATTCCGCATTCGAGATTCCCTCTGCCCAGTTATGTCTATGTTTGTGTCTAGTTATCAAAATCTCACTGGCACACTGCTACTAATGAAACACTTGAAGGTACAGCTGCTGCTGATTTGTGTTTCTCTGCGGTAAGTGAACAGATGATTTCCAACAAATGAAGGAATAAATGGTTGATAAAGGACAAACTTGTATAACCTAGCACATTCTATCTTTACCTGTAGATCTAATCTCCAGGTTTTTCTGTCTCCTCTCTATACACAAGAGGACTGAATCATCAAAGCCTTCATTGCACCTCAATTAGTTGGAGATTTGGGGATGAGAGGAAAAAGACTGAACATTGATTTTCCTTGCTTGGTGCCCCCAGTCTGTAGGTAGGTCATTCTACAACACCGCCTCCCAAGTATGCATTCTGTCTGAGATTTATCCACAAGAAAATAAATCTCAACAGTTTTGGCAGCTGTGACTCATTCCATTGTTCTTTCAGGACTAGAGATGATCACCCTTTGACACAGGTCTCAGAAGCTTCATTAGTTTTTGGTTTCTGTTACACACACTTGGATTATCTTTGCTAAATTATCAATGTTTGACTTCTCTCATTTGAGTCTCTCCTCTAGCCTATGACCAATAAATTATTCTGTTAAAGAATCCAAGGCTGTGATGGTTCTTGCCAGTGCTTTTAGAGGCCGAGGCAGGAGGATAATGAGCTCAAAAAGAGTCCTATCTATATAGCAAGGTCTTTTCTCTAAAATAAAACAAAAGTTACCCTGGAAAAATAGTGCATTTTGGGTGGCCACCATTATTTGGAAGAAAACAGAAAATTATTGAGGAAAAAAAGCAAAATAAACAGTGTACAAATTAGCAAACCCAATATTAAATAAAGAAGGGTCTAATGAACTAAAAAGGCCAGTGAAAGGATAACTCTTTTTCATTTTATGCTTTTCTTTTATTTTGTATTTTAAAGGGATTTTACACAAGCTGACCTGAATTCATTACATTGCCAAATCTTGCCTTAAACTCACGATCCCTTTATGTAAGCTTTGCCAGTACTGAGATTTCAGGTGTGAACTAGCATACCTGGCAAACTGCTGTAATTTAAAGTTGTTTTTCAACATTAAGGGAACATAGAGCACAAAATATTAACTCTTGGATTTTTTAATAGACATTTTATAAAAACCTGTGTGCTTATAAGATGGTGGCTGAGTAGAAAGTGTGGGTTACTATATTTTATCCTGTCTATCTTGTAACTAATTTGCTCTGTTTATCTCTCCATATGAGAGATATTGAGTCAATAAATACATGAACACAAAATGTGTTCAGTCCTAAATGATGGAAGACCAGCATGTGAGAGCAGTTGTTTTTTTTTTTTTTCCCTAGAGGGATCTCTAAGGATGTCATATCTGATTTGCATAAAAATTTAAAATGATGTCACAGAGTAAACAAACTCACAGCAAGACAGTTTGCATTAGGATATTTTATATCTTTTTTAGACTGCATTTCTTAATTGTTTTTCTCATCAAAGTCCCTGCCACTTGGATATTTCATAAATAACAGAACAATTGTGAGCAGAAAAGCCAGGATAGGTAGAGATAAAACAAAATGAGTGATCCTGATTATTAAAGGAATCTAGTATTAGCAAAAGATCAATAGCATAAAAACAGAGCTGATTTATTTAGCACAAAATGTGGACTTTTAAATTATTATAAATTAAAGTTCCAACAATGATTGAGATATTTAATGTTAATTATAAGAATTTTTGTTTATAATTTTCAACTTAAAATATAAATTAATTTATTTGAACATAGCTATATAGTTGGTTCAATAGCTCATTTTATTGGCTTCATCTTTAATTGAGTAACAACTTATGCTTAGTGAATCATCTATTTTAGTGTTACAATTTCAATTTTGAAAAATCAAAACAATTACTACAACCACAGCCTAAATCTGTCATATTAGGAAATTTCCATTTCTCTTAATTTGTTGTAATTCATAGTTCGTACTGGAATAAGAACATCATGGGACTAGCCAACTACTTTCCAATGCAATTTGAGTCCCATTTTGAAAGATGGAACCATATATGGCACCACTGTCAGATCAAGAACCTGTGAGTGGACAGGTTATAGACCCTAAGGACAAACCCACTACTTTTATTCTGTCAAAAGGAAATAGAATTAAGCCAAGTTCCATTGAATTGATGTATCTCTCAGCCTTCATCAAAAAAGTTTCTATTTTCACTAGATGGTGATTAATAGAGATCAACATGTGCCCAAGGTGCAGGGAACAAGACGGTACAATGCTCAGCCCTAAATGGTACAACTATATCACATCTTTTCCTCCAAAGGCTTAGGAGCAAGGGAGGGTAGGAAGTTTGCAAGAGTCAAAGGCAGTAGATGACTACTAGGAAGCAGTGCCTTCTAGACATAGCAGAGTAGCTTCACATATGACTTCATAAGAACTCACAGTGGATTTGACAGAATGTGCAAAAAGCCTGGGCAAACTCAAGACATATAGCTGTTGAGAAAGCAGGCATCAGTTTTCTCTTAAGAGTGTAGTCCCCAATGAGACAGCCATGCTCCCACAACCAGGAATTTATGGAAAACACAAATTAGACATGAGTATTGAAAAGAGAGAGAGGGAGAGAGAGAGAGAACACAAAGATGAGTTTTCAGGGCAGGGGATGGATAGGAGAGAATTTAAGGAAGAGGATAAACGTGTTTGCAATGTTTTGTATGAAATTCTCAAAGATAATAAAAAAATCAAGAAAGTATTATTCACTTTTGGTCTCCAGAGAATGAACCATTTCCAATCTAATTAGTTACATAACGTTAGTCTTTTCTAATTGCGCTGTTTACTTTAAGATCAGAAATGTAATACAGTTAATCAATCAGCCATTATGGCAATCTGTAATGATCATTCCAATAAAGATTGAATAGCTCTTAAAAATTAAGCAAAAATAGCTGCTATGCTCTATTTTCTCTTTATGGGTCAAAAATATGCTTTACCCAAGTGAAAAATGCTTAAAGGTTTTGTGGAGTTTATGAGTAGAAGACAACCAGGCTTACTTACACTGATGCTCAACAGGTTAAAATTGACAAGGTGAAGATGTAGAAAATAAAAACATGAATGCTATTCAGTCAATGAAGTAGACAAATCAGAAGTAAACTATCTGTAGAACTGACTTTACAGAGGCTTAAACAATTAGACATTGTATGTTGAGCCCGCTGTTAAGTAAAGGTGACAAAAATTTTGATTTAATCCTTCATATTCTTAGAACACTGGACTTCAGCTTCAAGCAATTTATCATATGGAAATAAAAATATCTGAATGAAAGATTAGTATTCAACTAATAAAGAAATATGCATCACTCTTTCAAATTCCTCATGATCATGTCTAGATATGGGTTAATCAGGAGACAAGTTTACACTTCCTTAGGGGATATTTCTGCATTTTTAACTCTTAATCTTATCAGATCCAAAATCATAGTATAAATTTGACATGGAGATTGAATAATGAACTATCTTAATTTTGTTTTATTGGAAGATAAAATGAAAACAGTCATCTTTAGAAAAACTTTTTCCAAACATTGCTGTAAAGAAATTCAAAACAGGAAGGAATTAAAAATCTCTCACCTAAACGTCTTATCTGAGGAACACTGTACATGCCAGTAGATTTTAGTTGGCAAATCAACATTTTTGATTCAACATTTGGGAGCTAACAAAAAACCTTCTAAATGTTCTTTTTATTTATAATGGGCAACTGTGAGGGTGTTTATCGCAACTGGAAATAAAATTCATTATTTTCTAAGTTTTGACTTAGTAATGAATCAAAACCTCAAATTTCATCCAAGTAACTCTTTAACATTTGTTCAATTTTTGTTCTCTGTCTCTGTCTTGCTCTCTTTCTGTCTCTCTCTGTCTCTGTCTCTGTCTCTCTCTCTCTCTCTCTCTCTCTGTGTGTGTGTGTGTGTGTGTAGGCAAAACTGTGTATGCATAACAAGAATACACCTTATAGGAGTGGGTAGGTCTTCCAAGTGTGTTTTAGGGATGCAACTCAGGCTTGGCAGCAAGTGTTCTTATCCGCTCAGCCATGCCTCTGGGCAAAAGAAGAAACAATGTTTAAATAAATAAATGGATAAATGCTTCAGTGACCTAAAATGCAAAGCTAAGGATTTCAGGTATATGAAACTGATACAAAACAATCATTTTGTGAAAATGTCACAT
>PVIU01024641.1:0-25202 GCA_004026605.1 Ondatra zibethicus
TATATACCCAAAAGTGCTATTACTGGGTCTTGAGGAAGGTTGTTTCCTAATTTTCTGAGAAATCGCCACACTGACATCCATAGGGGTTGTACCAGCTTGCATTCCCACCAGCAATGCAGAAGTGTTCCCTTTTCCCCACAGCCTCTCCAGCATAAGTTGTCATCAGTGTTTTTGATCTTGGCCATTCTTACAGGTGTAAAATGAAATCTCAGAGTTGTTTTGATTTGCATTTCTCTGATTTGTAGACACATTTTGACCATATAAAATCTTTTAAGCTCTCCAGAATTATCTATATAATTATGTTAACTTCTTGTTACCAAAAAACCTATGCTTTTTCTGACCATTTTTCTGCAGAAGGTTCCAGTTTGGAATTGACAAAATATTAGCTATTAGGCCTTAAAAACCACAGGTTGTCTCTTTTTCTACAACAGTAAACAGTTTTCTGAGAAGTATGCTTCCTCAGTCTAGTATCACCACCAGAAAAATATTTCTTTCTTCACAGAAAAACAAAAAATTTTAACATAGGTTGCATGATTTTTGTTAAAAATTACAAAATAGTAAATAAAATTAAGCTCTGCATTAAAAGTATATAAAGCCTACCACTCAGACCTAAATCATTAAGGATGGCACGACCTCAGAAAATCCATATATAGGAAATTACAGGGAGAAAGAGAGACAGAGAACTAAAGAAAAGCACAAAGAAAGATGGGGAAAAGAAAGAAAAAGTACAACCTTTCTGATTAAAATGATTGACAAGTAACTGCCTCCATGGTTTAGGCTGAAAAGTGCAGTCTGTTCCAAAGATTGAGAGAGGAAATGTTTTGGGAATGATGGGATGTTGAAGACTGTGACTTAACAAAGTAAGTATGCAGCAAAAAGAAAGTAAACCACACAGAATACTGCTGCTGTGGCAACCTTAGCTTTAGGGTATGCTCCTGTTGACTGAAGTTTTCTGTCCTGCCTGGTTCCTGCAGTTGTTAAGTCCCAAAGAAATTACACAGAGGTCTACATTAATGATAAACTGATTGGCCCACTAGCTCAGGCTTCTTACAGCTTATATTAGCCCATTATTTTTGTCTATGTTAGCCATATGGCCTGGTACCTTATTCAGTGAGGCAGTCACATCTTGCTTCTTCTGTGGCTGGATCAGGACAGCTTCTTCTTCCCAGAATTCTCCTGTTCTCATTGACCTGCCTCTACTTCCTGTCTGGTTGTCCCACCTATACTTCCTGCCTGGCTACTGGCCATTCAGCATTTATTTAAAATATAATTGACAGAATACAGACAGTTGTCCCATACCATACCCCTAACTCACACAAGCCTCAAAAGTAGGTGTAGGTTTTGATGATAGTGATTCCTCTGGAAGATGGGCCAGCAGTGCACAAGAATATCATATTATAACTCTGTATGACTCAAATGGAAGAGGCTGGGTGGCGTCCCAGTTTAAAAAAAAAAAAAACTATTGTTTGAAAATGAACTGCTTTAGGTGCACAGAATGGGGAAGAACCACAAAATAGGAAGGCTGAATTTAATCTGCTCATGGAAGGCATTTGTGGAGTGCAAAATGATTAGATACTGATGAGGTGAGAAAGTGCATGTGGCAAGAGATATATCCTAGACATTGGAGTGCACAGGGAAAGGTAACACTGCTCTCACTTGCTGGAACTGTGTTTCATCAATGGAGAGGGATCTTGGAATTAAGAGTGCTGAGCCTGAGGTCACAGAGTGGATCAACTTCTGGAGCCACCTATCTGCTGGTCATTCCTGCAGTCGGAAAATGCTGAAGCTAATATAGGTTTCTTGAAGCTCTAAAAAATATCTTTTATCTTTCATAAACTACTATAAGAAAAATGTTATGGCACTGTATGCATCTCAGCTTCACATATCTCCTACAGAATCATTTGTCCTTTAATGTTGTAAGTGCTTTGCTCCTGACTAAATACTGTTTTAGGAGCTTAAATTTAGATTTTATTAGCCATAGCTTATTTCCATCTATTACATCCTTTTTCCAATCAATTCTTGCCAATAATCCTTATTTATCATGAATGGAATTCTGTTAATTTTTCTTTTTCCCCTTAATATAATAATTCCCTACCATTTCTTTCAATTTCTGGGTAATGTGGTAATTCTAATAGAATGGCATTTTTATCTTAATCGCCTGGTGAATTTTCTCATCAATCTTAATCAGTTCTCATGCAGCAAGTGATTTTTCCACGTGCCTTGCTTATTAGTGATTTGGCATCATGAGCTTTTAGCTTTGTGGTACAGGTGCATTTATTGCCCTTTATTTTTCCTAGTCATATTTTTTCTCATTCATAAACCTCACCACCAGGACTGATTTTCCAATTTATCAAGGTTTGTCATTTCACAGGTAAATGTTTTCATCCTTTCTACCACTGGCATTCATATTTGTCACAACATTGTCAGCCAGCATAATTTTTCTTAACAAATCTTTAAGTATTATGTATATGGATCAGATAAGCTCATAAACATTCACCAAACTAGCACATGACTAAAAACATGTCAAGAAAATATTAAAGTATGTTCAATCAGTATCAAAAGCAGCTTCACTGAAACACAAAATCAAAGTTTTCAGGCTTGAATGCCGGTATGTGCATGTAAAGATTATTCTTTCTATAAAGCAAAACATAGCATATTTTGAGACATTCAATTAAAATAAGGAGCATGGTTAAAGTATAGAATAGGTTAAACTATGAAGTTATATTCATCCAACTTAAACTTATTCATTTGAAATGTTATACAAGACACCAGTTATGCAAGATTAATAAAATTCATTGTAAGAAAACACCATGGTTTATAAAATGGGCATGATTTGGACTCTAGAAAACATCTATATGAATTATATGTTCAGAACTGATATTATATTATGAGGAGAGATGTGCAAGTCAAGCCTATTCAAACTTGGAATGAAATAAATAATGTAAAATGCATTTTAAGAACTTTAAGGAAATTCTGAAGCTGTTTATGAGTTGTAAAAGTTTCTTGATAGAATTTTTGGGATCACATAGGTAAATTATCAAATCATCACAAATAGTGAGAGTTTGACTTCTTTTCTGATTTGTATCCACTTCATCTCTTTTTCTTGTTTTATTGTTCTAGCTAGAACTTCAAGAACTATATCGAATAGATATGGAGAGAGTGGACAACCTCATCTTGTTCCTGATTTCCATAGGATCGTTTTGAGTTTCTCTCCGTTTAGTTTGGTGTTGGCTTTTGGCTTTTGGCTTGCTGTATATTGCCCTTATTAGGTTGACGTATGTTTCTTGTATCCCTGCTCTCTCCAAGACCTTTATCATGAAGGGATGTTGTATTTTGTTGAAGGTTTTTCAGCATCTAATGAGATGATCAGGTATTTTTTCAGTTTGTTCATATGGTGGATTACATTGACAGATTTTTGTATGTTTAACCATCCCTGCATCTCTGGGATGTAGCCTACTTGGTCATAGTGGATGATGTTTCTGATGTGTTCTTGGATTCAGTTTGCCAGTATTTTATTGAGTATTTTTTTGCATCAATGCTCATGAGTTAGTTTGGCCTGCAATTCTCTTTTTTAGTAATGTCTTTGTGTGGTTTGCGTATAACACTGAGAGAAACAATTAATGGACCTCCTAAAACTGAAAAGCTCCCATAAAGCAAAGAACACAGTCAATAATACAAAACAGTAGCCTACAGAATGGGAAAAGATCTTCACCAACCCCATATCGGACAGAGGGCTGATATCCAAAATATACGAAGAACTCAAGAAATTGTTCATCAAAAGAACATATAATTCAATAAAAATATGGCATACAGACCTAAACAGAGAACTCTCAAAAGATGAACCTAAAATGGCTGAAAGACACTTAAGGAAATGCTCAATACTCTTAGCCATCAGAGATGTGCAAATCAAAACCACTCTGAGATTTCATCTTATACCTGTAAAGATGGCCAAGATCAAAAACACTAAGGACAACTTATGCTGGAGAGGATGTGGGCTAAAGGGAACACTCTTCCATTGTTGGTGGGAGTGCAAACTGGTACAGCCACTTTGGATATCAGTATGATGATTTCTCAGAAAATTAGGAAACAACCTACCTCAAGACCCAGTAATACCACTTTTGGGTATGTACCCAAAGGATGCTCAATCATACCATAAGAACATGTGCTCAACCATGTTCATAGCAGACTTGTTTGTCATAGCCAGAACCTGGACACAACATAAATGCCCCTTGACTGAAGAATGAATAAGGAAAATGTGGTATATTTACACAGTGGAGTACTACACAATGGAGAAAAATAATGACATCTAGAAATTTGTGGGCAAATGGATGGATCTAGAAAACATAATATTGAGTGAAGTAACCCAGACCAAAAAGAAAAATATAATATGTACTCACTCATAACTGACTTTTAGACATAAAACAAAGAAAAACCAACCTACAGTTCACAATCCCAGAGAACCTAGACAACAAAGAGAACCTTAAGAGAGACATACATGGATCTAATCTACATGTAAAGTGGAAAAAGACATGATCTCCTTCGTCAATTGTGAGGGTGTGATCATGGAAAAGGGTAGAAGGGAAGGAGGGAGGAAGGGAGGACAGCAAAGAAAAATATATAGTTCAATAAAAACAAAAAATAAAATAAAATAAAAAATAACTGTGGAAATTCTATAATCTGCCAAACTGGCTAAAATCTTGTCCAAGAAAGGCATACAAAATGACTATGAATCCAAAGAATTCACTCATGATTTTTGTCATGAAAATTAAGGTTTGTAACAAAAAGGGAATAATGTATTTATTCACTTTGCTTTTGTCTACTACTAAAGTGATTCTCTGTGGCACATTTTCTCAATCCCTTGTTTGACTTTATTGGTATTTCCAAAATGTGAAAGGGTTCTCTTAAGGAAATAATATCTTTATATAAGTGAAAAATTTTCACTTTTTGTATGTATAATAAAATACCTGGCAATAAGCAAGTCTTCAAAACCCAAGCTTTATTTATTCAAGAGTCTCATGGAGACAATTTAAAATGTCTTATACTGGAAGAACAAATCAAGTTGAGTAATAAGTACACTTAGTGTTGAAGTACTAATGTTGAGCAAATCATAATGTTTTAAATAATTATGGGATGAAACCCTTAAAGTATTCATAAATTCATATATAGGATTATAATGACTCTGGACAGGGCATATGGTCCTTTTACTCAATGACATTTTAGCCATGTATAGCAGGTGACATGCAAAGATTTCTACCTCTACATATTCATATTTTTTATCAGTTTCTCTGAATGTAGCCAGAACTTCTGTCTGCTATAAACAAGGAAATATAGAATATGTGATATGATGTTTCTCATAAAATTAGATCTCTAAGAATTTGTTTAGTTGCACATCCTCATGTTTTGCTATCTTGTCACTTACTGTAAGAAAATTATAGCAATGTTTTGAGCTGCCCTATGTAAGGTAGATCAACCCTTTCTAGAACCTTGTGATGTTAATTTAATTGTATCCTTGTGAGAGATGTTGGCACACATAAATCCCTCTTCCGTGACTGTGGCACATCTAGTTTCCTGGATCATAAAGAATAAGACATAACATTTGTGGATTTGAGACACTTTTTATTGGGGGAAATTTTCTAGAACAAAATGGGTGCCTTAATGCACTATAGTAATATCCGTTATGATTTTTCTGTGTAGTAACTGGTGATCTCAGTATTCACATTGATGACAAGTAACAACACACTTTAAATTTAAAATAAGACTTAAAACACCAAAGGGTTCTGAAGAATTCAGAATACATATCTACTTTTGACTGTTACTTTGTAGCATTACCTTGATTACTTTGTAGCATTACCTTAGTGTTCTTGTACAGAGACTGTATCACATAAAATCTTGAACTGCAAATATTTTCAGTATGGTAAACTACAAGTATAGTAGAAATGACAGCACCTACATGCTCAACCAAGGTATTAAGAGTAATTACCTCTCAGCTTCTTTATTCAAAAATATTTCTCAAAGATAAATATTATCATATACTGTCAGCTAATCAAGCTGGAATTCAGCTTTATGTCTAAGTAGACTATATGAATGCTGCCATGCTTTTCTACTCTCACACAATGTCTTTAGTTTGGTTCCTACTAATGCGATACACAACATGATCACAAGAAACTTGGAAAAGAGTCTTTATTTCATCTTAAAGCTTATAGTTGATCATCAGGAAAAGGCAAGGGAGAAACTCAAACCATGAATCTGGAGGCAAGATCTGAAGGTAGCTCTATGGAGTGATGTTGTTTCCTGACTTGATCCCCCTGGTTTGTTCAGCTTGTTTTCTTATACAACTCAACCATCTACGTAGGAGTGGCACTATTCAATGAGAAATGAATCTTTCCACATCAATAATTAATCAAGAAAATGCCTCCAAATACTGACCTATAGACCAATATGATAGAAGCATTTTGTTATTTGAGATTCCCTGTTATTAGAAGATCTAGCTTGTGTAAAATTGAAAAAAAAATAACTGGCACACAAAAAATTTAGTAAAATTGAAATGAATAACAGTAGGGGAAAAATTCAGCTTGGAGGTACTCTAAAATAAACAAGATATAGATGTTTCTGTTATTTCCTCTTTTATTCTGTTTTACGTGAAACAAAATCATGGATTTCAACGTGAAAGCTGAGATGGTTCAAATCTATATACTTGAAACTGTATATTGGCAGTACAATCAAGAAAACTAGTACTCTATCTATTGCTGGTTAAAGTGGAACATTTACAAGTGATAGGCCAAAGGAAAATATGAACATCTTATAGGCAAACAGAGCAGTTTCAGTAAAAGAATTATGGGTAAGTATTCAAATATCAGGATTACAAAGGCACTAGTTGCTTGTGAATATTATGATGACATACCACAAATGAGGTGGTTTAAAAAAAAGACTAATCAAAGGTCTACAAAGCAGTTGAGTAGGTTACAGTCTGTGCAACACAAGCCTAACAATCTGCGTTTGATCTGGAGGACAGAACTGACTCCACAAAATAACTCCACAAAGAATTGACCTCCATATGTATCCTTTGACTCACATTCCCATAGGCACAACATATATACACCTCTCCCCTCTCTTCTTCTTCTCTCTCTCTCTCATACACATAGAAACACACAGGCACACACACACATACACACACACACACACACACTTCTTAATTTTGATTAGACTTTATAGGTGTAGCTTCTGATATTATTAGGCTACACAGTCTCACAGCAAACTACCAGATAGTCTAACTTACAATTGCTCTGGTCCCTCTTCCACATTTTTCTCTGAGCCTTAGGTGTGATATGTGTTTTATAGATGTATTCATTGGGACTGGGCTCCACAACTCTACACTTTGGTTATTATTTTCTGAAGTAGTTTCTGTCTGTTGTAATGGAAAGCTTCTTTGTTGAGGGGTAAGACCACATTTATCTGTAGGTAGGTTTCTAGCACCAGGCATGGTTTCTCTTTTGTTGAGTGGGTCTTAAGGCCATTAGGGAGCTCTTGGTTATTATTAAGATACGTGAGACATGATTGTACCCTTAAGGTTATCAGGACATGCTGGCCCATGATGTGATTTATAGGTGTCATTGTTAGGTGGGACTTGTGCTTGCTTCCCTCTTTGGAAGCTTGCAATATGACCTCTTGGTACCATGAAAGCTAGTCCTCAGGGATAGGGTATTCAGTTCAGTTCTAATTCAAGAACCTGTGGGCCTTATGTCTGAAGTGTATACTGTCTTCAGTAATAGGGACTTACAGCCCACATATAGTGGTCAAACATGGGCAATAACAGTAGACTCTATGTTTTGGGAGTCTCTTGGTTGATACTGACCAACTACTCAAAAGAGGGCTTCTTTTACCTGAGGTTGCAATTTGCAATTTTTGTTAGGTGGTCTTTGAATGTTAGCAGGAACACCAGTTTTCCAGATGAGAAAATTTTGTTGAAACAATATGTGAATAATCACAGAATTATGTGTATTATGGGATTTTTTAAAAAATGTATATAGATTATCCATTCTTTGGTTGAGGAGCATATGGATTGTTTCCAGATTCTGGGCATTATTAATAAATCTTCCATGAACATAATTGAACACATGTAGTTGGGGTATATTTGAGAAGCATTTGGCTATATGATCAGGAGTGGTATAGCTGAATCTTGAGGTGATTTATTCCTAATTTTCTGCAAAACTGCCATATTGATTTCACAAGTAGCTATATGAATTTGTAATCCCACCATCAATGCAATCCCACTCTTGCTCCACATCCTCTCCAGCACAAACTGCCATCAGTATTTTTGATCTTGACCAGTCTGATAAGTGTAAGATGTGCCAGATGTGGGAATGGTGGAGAGCTTTTCCCAATCTGTAGGCTTTCATTTTGTTAGTGTTCTTTGCCTTACAGAAACTTTTCAGTTTAATAAGGTCCCATTTATTAATTATCAATCTTAGTGTCTGTGCTACTTTCTATTCAGGAAGTTGTCTCCTGACCCAATGTGTTCAAGGCTATTTTGAACTTTCTCTTCTATCAGGTTCAGTGTGGCTGAATTTATATTGATGTCTTTGATCCAGTTGGACTTCAGTTTTGTATAGAGTGATAGATATGAACCTATTTGCATTCTTCTGCATGCTGCCATACAGTTATGCCAGGACCATATGTCAAAGATCATTCTTTTTTCCATTATATAGTTTTGATTTCTTTTCAAAAATTTAATGTCCATAGGTGTCTGTATTTATGTCTGGGTCTTCAGTTTGATTCCATTGATCCACCTGTATGTTTTTATGTCAATACCATGCTGTTTTTTGAATATTACTCAGCTGTTAAAAATAATATCAGGACATTGGAAGGCAAAAGGAAAGAACTAGAAAAAAATATGTTGACTGAGGTAATCCAGACCCAGAAAGACAAAATCACTCATAAGTGGATATTAGTTATAAAATAAAGGACAACCATGCTACTATCCACAGACCCAGAGAGGCTAGGTCATAAGGAGGGCCTAAGGAGGAATGGATGGATCTTGAGGAGAAGAGAAAATAGAACAGATTTCCTGGGTTGAATGGTGGCAGACAGGGATGAGAACATGGGTTATCAGGTTGGTGGGGGGGATCAAGTGGGAGGGTACTGAAAAAGATGGCTGAAAAGGGAGGTATTGTGGTATCAGGTAGAAATCTGGTGCAAGGGAAAGTCCCATGAATCTACAAGGGGGACCTCAGCCAGGACTCCTAGGAATAGTGGATATATAGATGAACTGGCCATCTTCTGTGATCAGATTGGGGATGACTCCAGTTGTCATCAGAGAGCCTTCATTGAGTAACAGATGGAAACAGATGCAGAGATCCGCAGCAAAACATTAGGCAAAACTCAGTGAATCTTTCTGAAGAGAGGGAGGTAGGAATATAGAAACCAGAGGAGTCAAGGACATCAGAAGAAAACCTACAGAAACAACTAACCTGGGCTCATATGAACTCACAGAGTCTTAACCAACAACCAGGAAACATTCATGAGCTTGGTCTAGGGCCTCTGCATATATGAGACAGCTAGGTAGCTTGGTCTACTTGTGGGACTCCTAACAATGGGAGCAGGGACTGTCCATAATACTTTGACTGGCTCTTGGAAAACTATTTCTGATACTGGATTGTCTTACCCAGTCTTAATACAAGGGGAGGTGCTTTGTCTTATTCATCTTGATATTCAATGCTTTGTTGATACAAAGAGGCCTGCCACTTTCTGAATAGAAACAGAGGAGAAGTAGAATGAGGTGGGGATTGAAGGGAAGTAGGGAGAGAGAATGGAAGTCAAGAGGGAGGGAAAACTGCAGTCTGGATGTAAAATAAATAAATAAATCAAATACAAAAAGAAAGAAAGAAGAAAAAAATATAGATCCTCACCAATCCCACATCTGACAGAGGATGACCTGTAAAATATATAAAATACTCAAAAAACTGCAAAAGAATCTCAAGTGGCTCAAAGATATTTAAGGAATTGCCCAACATCCTTAATCATCAGGGAAATGCAAATCAAAATGATTCTGAGATATCATCTTACATCTGTGAGAATGGCTAAGTTCAAATACACTGAGTACAGCTTATGTTGGAGAGGATTTGGAGTAAAGGGACCACTCCTCCACTGTTGGTGGGAGTGTAAACTTATACAGCAACTTTGGAAATCAGTATGGCAATTTCTCAGAAAATAGGGAATGAATCTACCTCAAGACACAGAATTACCACTCTTGGGCTTATACTTAAATTATGCTCAATCATACCACAAGGATACCTGCTCAACTGTGCCATAGCAGCATGTTGTGATATTTTGTTTATATTTTAACAAATAAAGCTTGTCTGAATATCAGAGTGCAAAGCTAAACCACCAGAGGCCAGGGAGTGGAAGCACACACCTTTTATCCCAGTATTTAGGAGACAGAGGCAGAGGGAATCTCTGTTAGTTCAAGGCCACCCTGGCTTACAGAAGATTGAATCTGTTCAAAAGAGAAACAACTCACCCAAAGGTGATCCTATAACTTGGGATCACATGCCTTTAATCCCAACACTAGGAAGATGGAGACAGGAGCCATATGGCTAGGTGGAGAGAGGAATATAAAACAGAAGGAGACAGGAGCTTAGGACAGTCTGAGCTTTGGTGGACACAATTGCAGTCTGAGGTTTGGTGGAGACAGTTGCAGTCTGACAGGCAATCTGAGGACAGGATTACCCCTTTGGTCTGAGCATTGGTAGAGATAAAAGAACTCTCTAGTGGTTGACCACTCTGCTTCTCTGATTTTCAACATTAACAACTATATCTGACTCTAGGCTTTTATTATTACTATCAATTAGAATTCATGCTACAGCAGCATTATTCATAAAAGCCAAAACCTGGACAAACCTAAATGTCCCTCAAATGAAGAATGAAAAAGAAAATGTGGTCCATTTAAACAATGGAGTATTATTCAGTGGGAAAAAACAATAGCATCATGAAATTTGCAGATAAATGGATAGAACTAGAAAAAAAATCATTCTGAGTGAGGTAATCCAGACCCAGAAAGAAAACATGATATGTACTCATTCATAAGTCAATATTAGATGTAAATCAGAGGATAACCAGACTAAAATCCACAGCTCCATAGAAACTAGGTAACAAGGAGGATCCTAAGAGGGATAAGCATTGATCCCCCTAGGATGAGAAAATAAATGAGAGTAGAGGGGATGGGATGAGGAATGAGACCCTAAGGAAATGGGATGATTGAATTGTGGTAAGGAGGGAATGGGAGAGCAATGAAAGAGACATCTTGATAGAGGAAGCCATTATGGGGGTTAGGGAGAAACCTGGTGCTAGGGAAATTCCCAGCAATCCACAAGGATGACCCCATCTAAAACTCCTAGCAATAGTGGAGAGGGTGTCTAAACTGGCATTCCCTGTAATCAGATTGGTGAATACCCTTTCTGTCATGATAAAAGTATCATCCAGGAACTGTTGGAAGCAGATTCAGAGATTCACAGTCTAGCACCAGGCTGAGCTCTGGGCATCTAGTTGAAGAGAGGGAGGAGGGATTATATGAGCATGGGAGGTTCAAGAGCATGAATGGGAAACCAGAAAAGACAGTTGACCCGAACTCATGGGAGCTTTCGAACTGAACACTTGAGAGACAGCTGCGGAGCCTGCATGGGACTGAACTAGGCCCACTGCATGTGGGTGAGAGTTGTGTAACTTGGTCTATTTGAGAGGAACCTGGTAGTGGTGCCAGGATCAATCCCTGGCTTTTGGACCCTATTCCCTAAAGTGGGATGTCTTGCTCAGCCTTGATGCAGAGGGGAGGGACTTGGTCCTGCCTCAACTTTATGTGCCCGACTTTGTTGACTCCCTTTAGAGGAATGGATGGGAGATGGGTTGGGAGGAAGGGGAGGAGTGGAGTGAGAGGGAGACCTGTGGTTGGTATGTAAAATGAATTAAAAATTGAAATAAAAAATTAAAAAAGAAATCTTAGAACAACAACAAAAAAGATTTATAGTTAGTAAAACGATTCCTTATGGGTTTTCCAGAAATCCTTAATGTTACTTTTCTTCTGTATTTAAATTTAATTTAGTTAAAAAATAATGTGTTTTCCCAAAATGGAAGAGTTTACAATTTAAATCAAAATCTCTGGCCCTCACAAAGAGAGGGAAATATGATAAGAACAAACAAAATTTTGAAAAGGTAAGGGAATTAGGGGTAAGATGGCACTATGGATACTGGGTACCACAGCATTGGTATATTCTACTTTGATGAAAAACACCGCTCATGCCTAAAATACTATATGTAACCAGTTTTAGGCTAGTGAGGTTTCAATATTTCTGTGGAAAATATGAACAGCTTGAACAAGGTCAGAAATTTCTTTTGAGATGAAATGAGCTGAAATCTGACTTTTCATGCCATCTTCGCCTGGGATTTCGATATGTCTTCATCATCTGTCTGTGACTTAAATTTTTATCATCCTCCTTCCCAGATACTGAGGTTGCCAGAAATTTCCTGTCATTTTTAGCTTATAAATACAGTGGTGTAGTGTGTCCTTACATATGGATTGTCTTCTGTATGTCTGTGTCCTCTCTTCATACTGCAAGATTAATGTGACAGTGGATATATGCCTACTTTCAACCTTAAAAAGCTTCTTCAAGAGAAACTTCACTGATTTTGTAATGAATATTTTTTTCCATATGGTATCATAGCTTAAGTAAACATGAAATTGATGGAAAGCACATTACCCAAATTACCAGAGCAAAATCAGGCATACTAAAAAGACAGTGTGCCGGGTGTGGTGTTGCACATCTTTAATCCCAGCATTTATGAGGCAGAGGCAAGTAGATGTCTGTGAGCTCAAGCTCAGACTGGCCTATATAGTGTCTTCCAAAACAGCCAAGGCAACACAGAGAGACCTTGTCTCAGAAAGAAAAAAAAGAGTACTTAAAGAGCATGTGCAAGGACCTCAGGTTGATCCTCAGTACTGGAATAAAAGCAGGAAAGACAAAACTATGGAGTTTAAGGAATTAAAAAAATACTTTTGTTGTGGGGCACTGCTTTTATACTGGTTGTCTGTTTATGCCCCAGTAGATGATGCCATATCCATTTGCATATGGGAACCAACAATTGAACTCACTGAGTTATTATATATAAGAAAAGAGAAGAAAAATTTGGGAGGGAGATTTGTTTGCAGCAGAGCCCAGGAATAGGTGGAGGGAAAGAGCAGGGGATAGATATGATTAAGATACATAAAAGCACTGCCCCACAACTAAAGATATTTTTATCATATTTCTTTAGTCATGAAAAGTGTGGTCTTATTTTATAATAAATATAAAAAAAATCTTGTGAGTTCATCATTTAAATCTTAAACAGGTTCCATCTCAAATAGTTTTTATTGTGCCTTTGTTAAAGCTTTTATTTTTGTGAATTTGCATTTCTATTTAAAAAATGGTTAATATTGTCAGCCTGACAGCATCTTAGCATGATGGTCAGATAATTTCTAGAGTAGCAATTCTCAACCTGTGAATTGTGACCCCTTTTGGGGGATCAAATGATCTTTTCACAGGTGTTGCCTAAGACCTTTGAAAAACATATATTTACATTATGATTCATTACAGTAGCCAAATTGCAGTTATGACATGGCAATGAATGTAACTTTATGAGTGGGGGTCACCATAACATGAGGAACTGTACTAAAAGGTCACAGCATCAGGAAGGTTGAGAACCACTGCTCTAAACTGACTTAATTAAGGTAGGTTTAAGAGACAGAGGCAGGTGGACTTCTGTGACTTCAAGGCCAGTCTGATCTCCATAGAGAGTTCCCGGACACTAAGGGCTCCATAAAAAATACAAAAACAAAAATCAAACAACAACAAAAAGGTTAAAAAATCTACTCTGAATATGAGTACACTACTTCATGGTCCAGACAGAATAAAAAGGAGAAAGGCCACAGGGCATCAGTCTTCATCTCACTCTGCTTCCTGACTGTGGATGTAATGCGACCAGATCCCTCAGCCTCGTGCTGCCATGCCTTTCTCCACCATGATAAACTGTACCCTTGAATTCTGAGCCAAAATAAACCTGTCCTTTCTAAAGTTGCTTTTGTTAAGTATTTTGTCACATCAATAAGAACAGCAACCCATTCACATGTATTTGAGAACAATATCAATAAATATTAGCAAAAATCATGACTGAACCATGAGTTTTGAAATCAGCACATACATTTCCATTTTCCCCATTTCTCTCCAACATTACATAACAATTCTGTATTTTAACTTCTAAAAATCAAAACAGAAGCTGAATCTTAAAACTTATCTGAACTGGGATAGATGCATTTTAAGAGGTGTCTTCATTGGGCTTTTATTTTCATATTATTATGTTTTCCTGGGCAAGTGTAACTATTAGAAAAGAAGAAATGTATCTAATGGTTTTATACTGCCATTTGTTAAACTATCCCTGGAGAACAACTGGAAAACTTTAGGCCAGACTGGCTATTATAAGATTCCTCTCTTGTTTTAATTCCAAAGTTGTGCCATTGATTTCTTTTTTATTGTAAGTTATTATTGCAATTCATGGTACTCTAGATTCCTGTTACACCATCATTCTAGGTTTGCTGCATATATTTACCCCATAGTATATATAGTACAATTCTGAATGCAAGCATTAGAAATACCTCATTAATAATTTGAAATCATGAGTCATATTTTATATAATTTTATTTTTATGATGTTATCAGATAATGAAAATAAATTTGAATGACTTGAACTCTAAATCAGGCTTCTGGAGAATAGCTAAAATACTTGAAAAATAGTCAGTTACTATGGAGAAAGCATAGACTAGTTTCACCTTCAGCAAATTCATTTTTTATTACATATTGTCTTGCATTTGTTATATGTGTTCACTGAATCCTTTCCCTAAATATTGAAGTCATTTATGTTTGTAAAATTGGAAACAAATCCACATTAATGATTTGGAACCCTATTTGAATTTTCTTCCCGAGTAGGTATGCAGTGAAGCAGTAAACAAACAAAAAATCCTGCAGAAATACAACAGATTTAATATTCAAATCATAATTAACTTCACTGTAGTAACTCTTTACAATTACCATTGTTTTTGTTTTTGTTCTAAAAATCGAGTATATTCAGATTAAAAAGAAACTAATTTGGTCACTCTAGGAAAAATATGCATAAGTGCAAATATCTAACAACTTCTGAGTATAAAGGGAAATGAATAAAAAAGTCTGTGTTTAAAAGAAGGCAATTGAAGACTTTCACCTGGTTCAAATTGCCCAATTACCGTGTAATGAATTAGGAAGGCCTATAATGCACTACTGGAAAACACTCTCAAAGAACAATAAGAAATCAAAGTAGAAAGGGACAAACTGGCTCCATGACTATAAGCGAGTCTAGAGCATTCTTATTTCCCCATCTGTAAAATATGTACAGAGGTCTATGGCACTTACCGGAAATAAGGTTAGCTCATTTAGTCACAGAAAATTAAGAATATCTTCTAGCCTTGGGGTGGTTAAAACCAAAAAGCTAAGTTTCTCCTTTAGGCCTTTTGCAGTTTTCTGATTGTTAAAGGACAAATTGCCCTAAGACTCTGTCCTACCCTAAAGATCTCCCTTGCTTCAATTCCTAGTTTTTTTAACTCCATAGTTGACCACTATGGACATGGGAAAACATATAAGAAGCCTTTTATGTTATAATTATGGTGGGTGTTCAGCTTGATTAGATTGGTAGATGCCAAAGAGTTTAGTAGAGAACACTTTGTTGAGAGTGGTTTCAGAAATGATTGACACGTAGGACAGCATATCAGTGCACAGGGGTGAAAAGTGCTGGTTGAAAGTTAATGGACTTCTCTAACAGACTGGTGATGGTGTAGGAAGAGTGCAGAAAGAAGATTCCCTCTCACATGGTAGCTTACTCTTGTTCTCATTCTTTGCTTGTTGTTAGTCATGACATGAGAAACTCTGCTCTACTGAGACCACATCATGTTCCACAACAACCACTAAGACTACAAGCCCAGAACCATGGGAGTCAAGTAACCCATGGACTCTAACACTAAAACCTTGCAGCAAAGTTAATATTGTCTCCTTTTTTGATTGTTTATGTTGGGAATTTGTCACAGAAACCAAAGGCTGACAAAAGTACTGTCTTTTATCTAAAAAGCAGTTCTTTCTGAATCTTAAGAATAGATTTTAGATCATTCCCATTAAACTAACCTGGGTGTGAAAATGCAAGTAGCATGTTCTACCTCTCTTTTTACCTTCAAATGGTTTCTCTAAAGAGATTAGGTTCAAAATCTCTATAGTATGATTTATTATTTCTCCTGAATCAATTTTTTGAAGATACCACTTAAATTTTTCTAGGGACTTTCTCCAAAGTCCCCTATACTAACTCTAACTCCATATTTATCTTACTGTGTGTAGCAATGAATTAAGTTTATTTTCTACCTCAAAAATGTTGTGAGGAGCCCCTTGTTCATTCCTGGCTGCTCAGCCCTGAAATAATCTCCCAGAAACTATATTATCTAAATAAAATTACTGCTTGCCCCATTAGCTCTAGCTTCATATTGGCTAACTCCTACATCTTAATTTAACCCATTTCTATTAATCTGTGTATTGCCACATGGCTGTGGCTTACCAGCTAAAGTTCTGGTGTCTGCCTCTGGTGGGGCTACATGACTTCATCTCTGACTCTGCCCTTCTTTCTCCCAGCATTCAGTTAAGTTTTCCCTGCCTACTTAAGTTCTGTCCTGATATAGGTTCAAAGCAATTTCTTTATTAACCAATGATATTCACAGCATACAGAGGGGAATCCTATATTACCTGGTATGGGACAGAAAAAAGACTTTAGGAGTAATTTTACTTTCTCCATGTCTATTTTGTCTATATTGTATTCTTCATTGAATGTATGTTTATATGAATGATGTTTAAGTTTTCCACGATGAACAATAGATTTTCCTACAGATCCTTTTCCTGCAGTAATATTTGAAGTTTCCAGGAAGAAGATGCGTTCCCACAGCAACAACTCTGCCTGGTTGAGATGACATCATGATGCTGATAGCAATGCTATAAGACAGGTTTAGTGGGTACCAGCTGCTGAAATGGTGCACCTTCTCATGACGTTCTGGCAAGAACTCCAAATAAGAACTTTGGAAAAAACCCTATCGAATGATTGGAAATCATTTGGAACTATACTCGACACTAATTTTGAAACTTAAGCATTAGTTTAATTTTGCACGATCCCATAAAGAGAACATAGCCCCCACAAATAAAATACATTGACCAATAAATACCAGGAAGCAGTTTGGATAGAATTACACTCATATTCCCAAATATTGTTTGTAAATGCTTCATTACATTTAAAGGGGGATATGCTATAGAGATGGATAATTTGCATTGGTATGCATCTTGGCTTATTGATACAAATTTAAGGTCAATTTTTATATATATGTATTTCTGATCTTAATTAAGGTATTGTGTTTGTGTAGCACATTTAAAAATTTAATGCATAATTAAGAAAAATAAGTTAATATATACTCATCTATAATAGTTAAGCTTGTAGTCATGTTAGTTAAATATTCTAAATATATAGAGATATATTTCATTTAGATAGATATTCTTCAACTCTTTCAGAGACCTTCAGAATATGGCATTTAAAATGTTATAAGAAGTTAGGACAGTGAGACACATCTGCTCCTGGCAGCACCTATTACTTCAAGAGGAAGATAGGCATCGAAGAGGCTCCTTATAGACTTTGCTAGCCATTTGGGCAAGAAACTGCTCCTGCCTGCACTGCTGAACTGGACATGCAGGACCCACAGAGAAATGACTGCTGAACTTTCCTAAAAGTGAGACAATCCTTCAGGGTTCCTGCTTCATGAAAGAGTCTGCAGACATTATGCAGGACACATAAGAAAATGACTGACAAAGTGCTAATATAGCCAGAACTGTCTTTGAAATTTCCTGCTTAATGGAAAAGTCTGCTGGATAATATGGGCCTGTAGGCCGAAGACGGATGCCCCAAAGGTGCAGAACAACTTTGGGTGAGTGTTCAGGCAGTGAGATGTCTCTGTCAATTCTAGAGTTTTGGAAGTTGCTTACAATATACTTCCTGTTAACTTAGGTAATATTATATCCTTCTGGAGTCTTTGATGGAGTTGAAGAATTTATAATTATAGTTTTCTTTAGTTATGATAAAAGATAAAGTAGATATAAATATTGTAACTGTAATTCTTGCTTGATACCTGTTTTGTTATATGTAATTTTACGATGTTAAAGTTAAAGCCTTCCTTTTTGTTTTAACAGAAAAGGGGAAATGGTGTGGGAGGTCTTTCTGTCTGTGTGTTGCTTTTATTGGATAATAAATAAAGAACTGTTTTGAGCCTATGGCAGAGATGAAGAGAACTAGGCTGTGAAAGCTAGGCTGTATGCTGGGAGAAAGAAGGGCGGAGTCAGAGAGAAGTCATGGAGCCACCGGAAACAGATGCTAGGAACTTTAGCTGGTAAGTCACAGCCACATGGCGATACACAGATTAGTAGAAATGGGTTAAATTAATATGTAAGAGATATCCAATAAGAATCTAGAGATAATGAACTAAGCAGTGATTTAATTAATACAGTTTCTGTGTGATTATTTTGGGACCAAGCTAGCACGGTGCCTGGGAACCAACAAGCAGCCCCCTTCTCCAACAGTCATCATTTCATTTCTAGATATAATTATCACTTTGGAATTAGAGATTCTAACAACAGTAAAGTCAGAATGGTGATAGTTTAATAGCTTAAACATGGCCTTGATTTTAATCTGTCTCTTTAAAAATTACAGTGCTATAAGAATTTATGGACCAAGTGTACAGGAAGATTGACAATTACCAAGTGTGTGAAGCAGTTTCATTTGTCCCAGTAAATCATATGCCATATTCCAGAAACTCCACTTATCAGGATTCTTCAATTCATTCCAAAACATGGGATTCAGATTCTTATGTTAAAACAGAGCATTTGAATTGGTGTGTTAGGAACAGAGCAAGAATTAAAAGTTGGAACTTTTCTCAGTGACTTCACATTCTTTCTTATCTTTACCCTACAATGTCCTTCTTTTTAAGGTTTTTTGTAGATGTTGTTTACCACAGTGGATAACATGCTTCCTGAGTGTGTGTGCTGTCTTATCGCATTTCAACCCTTGGAGAAACCACCTCAGTGTCTTGCCTGGGTAACAAAGACTCATTGAATGAATGAATGCAATATTGGTTCCCTTGGGAGCTTCCAAATATGTGCACATATTCAAAGGCATTCTCACTACGTGCACTAATGACATAGTTTACTTATACACGCACAAGTCATCCGCAACTGTTCAGACTGAATGAACAAAATTTCCCCAAATTACTGAGTAGTTAGAGGGTAATCAAGTTACGCTGAATCTCAAGAAAACGATTACAATTTCATTTGTTCATAGTCAGGCTTGATAAAAGAAAAAAACACTTTATAGAAATGAATGTTAATGCTGCTGTAGTTCACTCTGTTTTGAAACATTAGTTGAACAATGTATCTGGGTGTAAAACTAAAGGCAAATTCATTCATTCAAAGAGCATTTAACAGGTCTAATTGGAGAAGTAGCATCAAAATGGATTTTTGCAGACTTGTTAGACAGTGTTTATCACACAAAGCAGCAGAGGATGCCTACAATGCATCGATTCTGTCCCACTTTAACTATGGGTAGACAGTCTGAGTCGATGTTCAAACAAAAAGTTTGAAGATAAACTGTAACACTTTAGAAAACATTCACCTGGGTGAATTATGCCAAATAAGAGCTGCAAAAGAAAAATACCTTCAGGACAGCATTGCTAAAACGAATCAATTTCTCCTTAGGATGAAAACAATCATTCCTAGATTCCTGGCCATAGTTGGGAAGCATAACTAATAAATGAATGTGCTAACAGTCTTCTCATCAACAATGGCTTATATATCATAGTTATCTTGGGGCTTTAGTTATATGTGAGTTTAAAAATAGAGACTAGAGTTACCTAAAAACGACTGTGCTATATATACACAATTTGACTCATTAAACTGACATTGGGATTTTCTTTGAGACAGAATTCTATCTAAGCCGGCAATTTTGATGCCAAGTTTGGGCCAGAAACAATTTAGAATGGTTGTGAAATAGCTCAGAGGGAAAAAAAGAATGCTGAAAATGAAATTGCTGACAAACTAACTCACCACAGAAAGCTGCCCAGTGCCACCTACTAGAATGTAAACCTGCAGCGCAGAGACCCATTTTATTATACAAATGACATAAGGAAAAAGCCTCTTCATACTCAGAAAGGAAAAAAGAAACAAGGGTTAGTACACTACAGAGGTTACTAGCAAATAAATTGTTACTGTATCAGAAGAACCAAAACCAAACCTATATGAAGTTTAAAACATTTGAGAAGCCCTTTCTGTCTACTTTTTGGTATATTCTCTGGAATAACTACCAGATTTGATTTTATAAATTATGTATGATTTTCCACATGATGGAGTTGAATGGTTGCAACAGGCCTAATCAATATTTCTGTGGTTGATTTTGATTTGTTCTCCAATGAGATATCTGTAAGCATTAACTTCTGTGGTAAAGAACATTACTGAAAAGGGTTCCAAAGCTAATGTAAGACTTTCTATTTACATTATACATAGCATCAATGATGAGAACAATATTTAATTTCCAGGGTACAGTTATCTTAACATCAAAGAGTGGGATGATGAGATCAAGTATGTTCTGGGGTGTTAATGTGGATAGTGCTGTCACCAGGCTTGTCAAATGAGAGAAGCGACTCTTTCATTGCTTCCAACATTGAACACTGATTTTGCTGTTGTCAGCTTTCATATGTCAAGGGACTACTTCCGCTCTTCCTATTTAGTTTGCATTCTATCCATTTGTACATTTTAGGATCAAAGTATCCTACTTTGCCTGCTTATATATAACTGCATATGGGTAAGCACACAATATGAGTCAAGAGTGGTCAAAAATTGAAAGGAAAAAGTGCAGGCTTTCAGGCAATATTCACCTGCATTTCCATATCAGGGTACATTATAATTGTTTTTGTGTTTACGAGCTGGTCATTTAGTGCCACTGAACCTTGACTCCTTGACCTGTAGGATGGTGCTACTTTAAACTGCCTTATTTTGCTAAGACGCTTGAAGGCACTAGGTGTAAGGGCTGTGGAGATATTTTAACAGAGGACCTGAGCACTGTTTGCAACACCCATATTCAGTGGCTCCCAACCACACAACTCACGACTCTAGGTGTGAATATTTCTATTATTATCTCCAAAGGCTTGGGGTTCATAATAGCCTTTTCTCTTCCTTCTACCTCAAGAACCTTTCTGAATTTTCTCTCAACTTAGCTTGTACAAGACGCAGCAGTTCCACAGATTCCCAATCTCATGGGAGCCTCAGCTTCCCATTTTATTCTTCACAGGCTTCAAAAGAGAAGTTAAACAAACACACTGTCTACCATATTACCATGGTTTTGTGAATATATAACATTATAACTTCATGATATATACTTCTATTTGTGAAACTGCCTTGGCCTGTTGAAAGGGTAGAACTTAGGTAGGTGAGAAATACAGAACTGAATGCTGGGAGAAGGAAGGCAGAGGGAGAAACGCCATAGATCCTCCACCTGAGACAGACGTAGGTTAAAATTTTTGCCACTGCTACATGGTAATATATAAATTAATAAAAATTGATTAAATTATTATAAGAGTTAGCCAATAAGAATCTAGAGCTAATGGACCAAGCAGTGATTTTAATTAATACAGTTTCTGTGTGATTATTTTGGGTGTAAACTAGCCGGGTGGCCAGGAAGAACAAGCAGCCTTCTCCCTGCAACAATTTTGGGAGGATAGACACAGAAACACACACATGTAACATGTGAAGTATACTATGTAAATAAGCATTACATTTTTTTCTTTTTGCTCAACAGACATCTATGTTCATATATCATCTTTTACAAACATTCTAATGAGGAATCAGTCACTTTTCATTTTCATGGGATGTATAACCCAGATCTGATCCTTGTCAAAGGTAATATTTTTCATTCATTGCATATTACCCAATGAAAATCAGAGCAAGATATAAGAATTGGCTGAGCTAATTTTTATGGTAAGGTTATTAGCTTTGACATATAACATTTCACCTAATAGCAGGACACCTATACCTTTACAGAGAAAAGCATATACAATAATGATAGGCAAAGCTGGGCCAAGTTATTTAAGGTGATAAAATTTGTATCAATTCCACCCCCATCCCCATCCAACTCATTTCATGTCCCTCATTTCTAATTCATGACTTCCCTTTTTATAATTACTTTTAATTTATATATGTGTGCAACCACCTGTTAAGTCCAATTAATGCTGCATGTATGTATATAGATTTAGGGTTGCCCACTTAGGCTTGGGCAACCTGTCAGGGAATTCATCCTTGGTCAAACCTTACTTTACCATCTCTAGCAGCCATGATATTCCTATAGCTCGTCAACTAGTGGTGTGGCTTTGTAAATCATTTTCCTATTCATGTCAGCATGTTGAATGGTGTGGTCTTGTGGAGTTCTGTTTAGGCAGTCATATTGTTAAGAGTTCATGAATGAAAATCCCTGTCATGCCCAGAAGACACTATCTAACAGCAGTTCTATTCTTCATCTGTCTTTTCCAATCACTATACTACTATCTACGATTTTCTTAGAGCCTTGGCTCCAGTGATTCTATTACAGATGTTCCAGTTGGGGCTGGACACCTCACAGTCACATATTCTCTGCACTATGACCAGCTATGGTTTTCCTTACTAGCCTTCATCTGCTAAGAAAGAAACTTCATTGATGAGAAGTGAGAAAGGCATTTATCTGTGTGTGTAAGAATAATTCTTTTAAAAGCATTAGGGGATTATATTAATTTAGTAAAATAACACTAATATGTTCTCTTCTAGAATCTAGGACATCTCCTGTCATGGGTTCTTAGCTAGCTTTATAATAATAGGAATGAGTTCCTTCCTATTTTGCAGGCCTTAAATCCAATCAGATAGCTCTTTGTTGCCCTCAAGATATTAGTGATAATATTGCTGTGTTGAGTATACCTTGCTAGACCAGTCATTACTGTAGTTCCCAGAATTTATAGCTAGAAATCAAATGTTGATGAAATAAGAACCTGAATGTATCTCTGAGTGTGCCTAAATACTTTTAGATCTTAAAGCAGTAAATTTATTTACTTACTTAGTATGTGAGGGTGATCATGTGTGTATGAAGATAAGAGGACAGTTTGCAGATGTTACTTCTTTGCTTTCACCATGTGGGTGGGATCAAACTCAGGTCATGGTCAGGATTGCTGGTAAGATATATTACCCATTGACCCATCTCTGCAAACATTTGCATTTGTGAGTTCATAGGCACTAAAAAAATATTGTTATTGTCTTCAAACATTGAATGGGCAGTTTCTGAATGGCACCAAGAAATACAGTAGTAATATGACAATGAGAACAACAACAAAAAGAAACATTTTAAGAAAAAAAATCTATGATTCATTACAATAAAATTAGACATATTTTGCTCCTACACCTGCAAACTTCTTTAAAAAGTCACCACAAAGGGACAGATAGATTTCTCAGTAGTTAAGAAAAGTTGTTGCTCTTGGAGAGGACCTGGGTTTACTTCCCCATGCACACAATGGACTGTAGCTCTATTTTCGGGAATTCTGACTCTCGATGTTGGTGTCCAGGTACTAGGCACTTACACAGTGTATATATTTAATATAGGCAGGCAAACATAGATACACATGAAATAAAAAAAATTACTTTTTATTTTTAGTTCAATTTTTTACCCTTCTTTAAGCTGTCTTTGTCATATATTTTGCAACAAAAATAAGATGAGAAACAAATGTAGCTGCCTGAATTACATCTGAGGTTCAATAGGTCATTACTATGGTAGCCTGAACTAGATCCTCAAATCGTATTACTCTAAGGATTTATTCCAGCTCTGATTTCTAATTCAGTTTGAAACTTATATACTATTTTGAGAAAGAATTCTGAGTTAGTCATTTTTTATTTTTAATCCTTGTGACTTGAGAAGTCAACTTAGGAGAGAAGGCTTTGTTTTGATCTATAGTTTCTAATATTTCTAGACACAATCATTGTGTTCCACTGTTTTGTGCGTTGATGCCATTTGATTCATGCAACAGCATGGCATGGAGCATTGGTGGAGCACAGTAGCTCACATGAGATCATCAGGAAACAGAAAGGTTGATCCTGGGAACTCCACATACCTTTCTGTTTTACACGGGGTGGATTGCAAGAGGCAGAGGCAGTTGACAAAAAAAATCAAATTTTTTTACAAATCCACTACAAATTTTTAAAGAAAAATAATCTTATTACTGTATTGGGCTGATTCATTTATTCATAGTCTGCTTTGGACTTATCACACTTTAATTTTTTCCATATTCTTTTATTTTTTTCCATTCAAAAAAATTTTTTTTACATTTCCTCCCCTTCTCCCAGTCCCCTCCTGCTCACCCAACCCCTTCTCCCTCCCCCTGCTTCCTTAAAAGAGGGCATGGTGCCCTGCCCTGTGGAAAGTCCAAGGCCCTCCCCCCTCCATCCCGGCCTAGGAAGGTGTGCATCCAAATAGACTAGGTTCCCAAAAAGATAATACATGCAGAAGAGATAGGTCCTACTGTCATTGTTGATGGCTTCTCAGTCTGCCCCCATTGGCAGCCACATTCAGAGAGTCCGGTTTGATCATATGCTGGTTCAGTCCCAGTCCAGCTGGATTTGGTGAGCTCCCATTAGTTCAGGCACACTGTCTCCGTGGGTGAACCAGCCCCTCACGGTCCTAACTTCCTTGCTCATCTTCTGCCAACTTCTGCCCTTCGACTGGACCTTGGGAGCTCAGTCCATTGCTCTGATGTGAATGTGGGTCTCTGTGTCTACCTCCAGCCATCAGACAAAATTTCTGTGGTGGTGATCAAGATTTTCATCAGTGTGATTCTGGGACAAAGCTAGTTCCGGACCCTCTCCTCTGCTGCCCAAATACCTAGCTGGGACATCCCCGTGGACACCTGGGATCCCCTCCAGGGCCAAGTATCTTGCCAGTCCTAAAATGACTCCCTTAATGTAGATATCTTATTCCCTTCTCCAATATCCACCTTTCCTCCATCTCCACCCTCCCACTCCC
>PVIU01024642.1:0-25200 GCA_004026605.1 Ondatra zibethicus
TAGAATGTTTGTGATCCAGTTTCAGATGCAAATGTAAAGAATTTCAACTTATTTTTATGTCTAAACATTAACTTATTTTAATGTCTAATCATTAAACTTTGATTGAACTAGATACTGTGCTAGCCTGGATAGTTTTCATTATTTACTATCAAAGAGAATAAAATCAATAAAAGGTATCAACTTGATAGTTCTTATAATTTCAACCAAGAACTTACAGGTTTTTTTTTAACACTTCAATAACAAAATATAGCACACACACACACACACACACACACACACAGAAACCAGATCTTTTATTTTCTCATTAGGAACAATTTGTTTCATTCAATACTCTAAAATCTTTCAAATTAAATAGCTATTTGGGGGTCTCCTATTCTGTGCTTTTCTTATCTATGACTTTCATATCCTGAGTGAATAGTTCTGATCACAGCAAAATCCCACAGAGGAAGAAATATAACAACAACAACAGACAGACAAAATAAACAAAAGATAAATCACTACACTAAATGTCTGCTCTCTAAATCAAACCAGTGTCTGATGTCAGGGAATTACAACATAGTGCCTGAGGTCAAAAGAGCCCTGAATGAGCTCCCAGGTACAGATGACATAATGTCATTCCATATAAATGCAAACCTGTTCAGAAATCACTCAATTTTTGACTTTTCAGTCAGTCCTAATCTCTTTCATTAAAGCTTTAAATGCATGTAATCACCATTTACTCATGTTTTGATTGAAGCTTTGAAAATATACATACATATATATATATACTTACATCGATATATATATATATATACTTACATCGATATATGAATATATCGATGTAAAATGGCATCACAAATGAAAATGTAAGATGTCAAATGTATTTTCAAAGCAAGGGCAATTCTAAGGCAGTCTTTGATTTATTTCCCAAGAATAAAGGAGAAATGACTTGCCTTCATGTATGAGACAAATATGTTTTCTACCAATGAATACCAGCACTTTGTTGTTATTACCCTTAAGATAATGACTGTAACCCAAGTTACTTTTACCCATTGTCCATGAGCACATTTAAGGAATCATGCATTCTGTAAAATTGTAGGTAAAATATTATGTTTATTGGTGTTTTTCTTCTGAATGTCTGTTTCCTCTCTAATATTTCTCTCCAAAGTAAAAATAAAAGTTGAAAGGTTCTGGATGAATAAGTGACTTAGACTGAGGCATTGCTATTTGGCTTGGTGGTTTCTCCTTATCTCTTAAAATAACCTTTTACTGCAGGTTACCCCAGCAGTATGTTTTCAGTAAGATTCCTGCTTAAGATAGACACTTAGGAATCCAAGAAAGTGTACTCAAATAAAACAAACTTGGAGATACATCCAGAAAGCAAGGGGCCTCACCCAAGAACGTATCCACAACAATGTGTGCTCTAATAAGCCTTAGAAGTCTGCTAAGGAAAGAATGACACTGGGAACAGGTGTGCTGATCTCTCATCACAACGTCTTCAACAATTTCAGAAATATATGCTACACAGAACAATCTATAAAATAATAATTGGTAAGACTTTTATATTTTCTAAATAAGTTATCAGAAATAATAATTATGAAATCAATCTATTTAAAAATTAATTTATTTATTCATGGGCACATACATGCCACAGTGAGAACTACTTTTAGGGAGTCTATTCCTCCTTCCATAGTGTGCACACTGGGAATTGAACAGAGGTGGTCAGGCATGGAACCTGGTACCATTGCCTGTTAATGTATCTGGCCCCTTTTGAACTATCACTGAATTTTTATGGTATGAATATTTATGGTAGATATTACTGAAAACATGTCTGTTAAAATTCAACTATTTTAATAACCAACTTTTCTGAATTCGGCTTTGAAATATACTCAAAGTTTGGGGCTTATCACAGCAAAAATTTATATCACAAGTCCTTAAAAATGTAATGTATAGAGTAAATTCCCCCAAATAATTACTCAAATTAGCTAGGCATTCAGTATTGTGGTTATATTCTGGCAAACAATCAACCCTATGATTCTGATAATTCCCTTATACAATCTACTTGAAGCAGGTTATCTACAAATTCTGAATGCACCGACTAGCCTAGAAATAATAGATAAACAGTAGTATTTATAGACACTCTAAAATAATTAGATCATAAAATAACCAATAATTCTTTCATTCACTGCTCTACATCTATAAGCTGGCATATTGCTGTCCATTTTTTTTTTTGGCCTTGGAAAGCTGAGGGCAACATGCCTTGGTTTCACTCGCTCAAAGTATCTGTTTATATGGCGAAGTACAAGGAAGGATAGGAACTTTTCGTTTATTTCATTTTCTCTTTCCAAATGACTTCTGTCATTCTTCATAATTCCCAGTACTTCAAATTGAAAACATCACTTTCCTCTCAAAGATCCTGCCAACTACTCAACAACAGGACCACATAAAACAGGAAGTTGACAGATACTGGAGCACACAACTCCTGAGAAGGAAGAGTCGCTTTACTAAGAAAGTTACTAACTTCCGGAGTTTATGAGTAGAAATTATAAATCATTCCATTTCCACAGAGCTTAGCAGATATTGGCCACATTGCCTTTTGCTTTCCTTTCTGTCACGCATACACAGAGAGAACCATGAATCATCCCTTGCCCCAGGCTTGCCCTCATGATGGTAAAGGTCTATGAGTAACTGACATGAGCATGGCCATGAACACAGCATGTGTGGCCTTTACCGACAATCAATTTATAAGTCAGTCTACAAGTATGTGGCTCCATGTTCAATAAACTCTTAACACTCACTCAAAAGGACAGATTTGGTTAGTTGAACCTTGTGAGTGAAATGTAGCTACCGCCTTCCTACCTGCTTGGGATCCTCTGGATTCTGAGCTTGCCCCTAGCAGGATGCAGACGTCTGAAAAATCATTCACTAGGAAGAGATAACAGTCTCTAATAAGAGACTCACTGAGCCCAAGAGGGAGCAAGAGAGCATCCAGGCGGCGTGCAGCCCTGCCAGGTGCCAGGATGGCTCCTGTGCCTGTTTGCACTCAGCCCTCAAAGTACTGCAGCAAATCATGTGACGCCTTCTCCTCCCAAGCAGTGCAGCCTAACAGAAAGTGCTCTCAGGAAACCACAAATCCCTGTTTGGAAAAGTAGTTAACAATGGCACCAAGAGATTTGCCAGTTTAACTTTTAAAAAGCTATTCTCAACCTCTACAAAATCTCACAGGCTACAGTGCTACAAACCAGGGATGAAGTGGGGGTTACTAAGGAAACCACATCCATTTAAATGTCTGAAAGCAGTATCATTTCTACACCGATATCACCATGTGACAACCTTGAGCACCTTAGAATTGCTATGTATCCCCACTGAAGCAGGAAAGTGTTCTCTCTGGGTGTAGAAGCTGAAGCAGGGGCAGAAGAGGTTGGTGTTCATTTATCCCCAAGGTCACACCTTCATATTTCTCACCCCAAATACAATGTTGTTCCTTTCCTTTGAGTGTCTGCACTCTCTGTCCCCTTACATGATCATCATTCTTAGTTCACAACCTAACACCATACACAAAACGCAGGCATGTCTACGGAAGTGATCTACTGTCTGTACTAGCAGTCAGAAGAAAGCAGCCTTCAGCAGCCTCGGTCTAAACCCTTGAAAAGAACAATCTGCATGCAGCTTCAGTTTTTCTGTTTTTAAGACTAAGCACTGAAGCTGTCTGTGCATTTCAGTAAACAATGAAAATAAAATATCTGATTAATCAGAAAAGGAAAAAGACATGCGCCCAGAATTAACTATATACATATATCAAGTTGTGAGTTAAATATAATACTTAAAAACATACAATTCAATGAGCACTTCGGATACACATTCAAAATTTGAGAAACAACATATAATGCAACCGGATGATCATCTATATTTAAAAATTATATATTGATGTAGTTTCCATTTTCAAAGCAAAGTACTTCTTACTCTCTGATAGAATCTAAATGATGCATCTTAATATGTCACCCTTTTGAATAATTCAACAACGAATCCCATTAGCTTTATATTCATCTTATGATTAATATCATAGTGTGGTTTACCTGTTTTTGAATGCAATGCATGAAGTAGTAGAAACTGCAGACACTCAGCAAATCAAAGGGCAGCATCAGAATGGTTAAGTAAGTGCTACAGACACCAAGTCATTAAATTCCAGTTAGGAATGGCAGAAGCCCACAACACAGTTAAAAGAAAATATCTACCAACACGCAAATTTTAAATAAAATTTCCCATAGTCCTTGCATCTAAACGACCCCGCTCCAAAGCCTTCAGTGCCCAACATTACACAATGGTGATATTAAACAAGGCCATAAGTGCTGCTGTCATCAGATCAGATCCCTGCAGCATTCAGATTCTCATTGATTACTGCATTAATTTATGCCGTTCTGTGCTCTACTGAGGTGACTCTCATGGCAGTAGAGAGCAGAGCCCTTTCGCCACACAATTAACCATATCCTAAAACAGTGCATAGATGCTGCTACTCCCCTGCAGCCAGAGACAAAACTCTGTAGTCCCTGAAAGCTAGTGAGGGAGAAAGCCTCAGGCAGATGCTCTTGATCTCCTCCTGTTCCTCTCGCAGGGACACTTACTTCACTGTGATAACCGTGATCTCCAGCGACAGACTAGAGCAGACCCTCGCTGATTTTAACCCCCCCCCCCCAAACTCACCTGAAATAATTCGATCCCATTATCAAACCCTGGAAATGGTCCTGCCAAGTCCAACGTAACAGATCATTTCCTCTGCAGTTTTCCTAAATGAGGAACGGCACCCAGAGGCAACAACTGCACTAGGACACATAAAGCCAAAGCACAGGAGGGACTGTTGGGAACAGAAGAAAACTGCTTGTTCAGATTCTCCTGTATGATCAGCCTACTACTGATGGCTCCTCTCCAGAGGGCAAAAGGACAGTCACAAATACAAGAAATGGGGGCTGGGGGATGGCTTATATTTGTGATATTAAAAGACAGGTGACCATGGTCATATAATTTGTAGTATAACAGAGCTGTCATTAAGGCAAAATCATCATTTTATCAGCAATTCACCTACATTTTCTCCATCCATATCATATCTTATATTAAAAAACAACATTAGCAAAAGAAAGGAAATGAGTTGAAAAAAATTTCCCAGCCACATTTAATCATGGTAAAATGTTTAGTTTCAAGAAGCAGTAGTAAATACTGAGACACTCCTCTAACCCACACCAGAGGTCTGGCGAAGCACGTGGAGGCCACTTCAACTTTCTTTCATAATGTGAACTGGTAAATGATAACACAGGGAGAAACAGGACAAACCCCCATTAATTAAAAACAATTGTGCTGGGTTTACCTAAGTAGTGTGAACGTGCCTTAAAAAAAAAAGCCCTATAGGTTGAAAAAATATCAGCACTGAACTGTTAATTGTGTTAACAAACTAAAAACAGCAGTCTCTGACAAGATGACTACTTGATACATATCCCCTGGTAAAGACTATACGGTTAGCCCACACAGTATCTTCAGGAGTTTTTCCTTTTCTTTTCAGAAACTTCCAGGTACGCTTTAAACTGACATTAGGCAAAAGTTAACCAAATTGTAGCAAGGGAAAGAAAAAAGCGATACACATTAATTGAAGGCCTTTTATCTGTCAAACACAGTACTATCATAACTTTATTTAATTCATTTGTTTTATAGGGATATGATAAACTTATATTTCACATAAGTGACACTTAGCAAAGCTTATTCATTTGCCCAAGGTCATATGGCTTAAACATAGGGCCCTGGAATCTGAACTTGTCTTTACCTCGTATGAAATCTCACTGGACCTACACCTACATAGTGACTGTATAAGTTTTTACTTCCAACGGGGCCCAGGATTTTGTGCTAGTAGCTTGCTGGGAAGCTAGCTGGTTTGGTGGGGTCTATTATGCTACACATCTGCTATGCCAATCCTGACTCCAGAGGAGATGGTTTGAGAGCAGTTAGTGGAGACGGGTGGCCATGCTTGCTAAACTTAAGCTTCTTTTGCTGTGTTACTGTCCTACAGAAGACCAACGGAGGCACAGTCTACAGACAGACCTTAGGACAGCACCAGGCATGAGGAGTAGAAGACAGCCAAAACTTTCATTTTCTGTAGCTAAAAACATCCGTGAGGTTTTTTTTTTCATGCATTTCACAAGCCCAGTCAACAAATTATACAACATTTACAGCCTCATGCTGAGTCTATGCGAAAGCTAATTCTGTGTTCCTATTCTCTCTCGCCCTATGTACTTCTTAGCATGTGCTAACTTCAAATGATCAACCAAGTTTCAATGGTATTAATCAGATATTCATTCCTCATTTTATCTCATATATTAATATTATTTGTGTATAGTTTCCTTGAGTTCCCTAAATTGTCTTGACTTAACGAAATATATCAAATGGTAATAAATTTTGTTTCTAACAACAACAGCAAAAAAACTTACTAAAGCAATCAGGCCTCTGAAATGGTATGCACAGCATCCAGTTTACAGAGTAAGAACAAAGAATCTATATTAAAGAAAGCCTATTGTTGGCCATTTTGTAAAACAGTCTTTCAGTCCTTGCTGGATATTGCGTACCATGAGATCTCATGCAAAGTGACAGATGCCACTCACTGAGACTGACAACACATGAGGAGAAAACAATCCCGCCCTTGTGATTGTATTGATTTAGAAACTCATACCAACAATATTTACTTACTTCAAACAGTTCTTATTTGAAACAACTCTTCCAACTTGGAGTGACAAGAATCCCTCTGGGTGACAGACTACACAGACTAACCCTCACCTGTGACTCCACAGTGCTCCAAAACCCAGCGCACTGATTTCCTTTGAGAGAACAGACACATACTAACGCCAGCAGCAATTCTGAGCAAGCAGCACTCCAATTATGGAACCTAGTGCCACTGTAGTCTATGTGAAGGCCTGAGATTGCTAAAGTTTCCGGTTTTTTTTTTATTCTAAAATCCAACATCCATTATTTTGAAAATGCGACACAAACTTCCTACTGTTGAATTGAATTCTGTGAGTGATGACACCAGCCTTGGCACTAGCAGGAGATCATGAAGCATGAACACATTGACTGAAATACAAAGCCCATGCACAATTAAGCAATTTATTATTGTTTTTTTTTGTTTCACAGAACACTGACTTCCTAATCTTTAAATCTTTACTTGACTAGTTCAGAAGAACAGAAATCATAAATAGGATTGCTTCTTACAACCTTCAGGCTATGCTGTAAACCCTATGATATCAGTTCAGAGAAACAGATTAAAGATAAAGTTGGCAACTGGAAAAGTTGATCCATTTAGAAAATGCAACGAAATTACTCTGTACCTTATACAAAACACATTAATATTTAGACCAGAAAAAAATGGATACAATGGGTACTGAATATATATTTGGGAACAACCAGAAAGAAAATACGGCAGAATGACCATTCCCCAGACTCACCCGCACCTGCTTGTCGGATCTCCCTTGTTTCCATTTCCGAATCAACAGAGCTCCGTTCCCCCCACCCTTCTGAGGAGACGGGTATCCCAGATGCACACATGATAACAACCTTGCAAAGAAATTCAGCCCAAGAACAGCAACTCTCTGCTGCCTAAGATCTTATCTGAGAAGCGTGTGTCTCGCTTCCTCCATCACCATGCTTCTATCATGGAACGCGAGGAGCAACAGGAAATGGAAACTGAAGGAAAGCATTGGTGTGAGCATGGGAAAGTCTCCTTGCATGACTGACTCAGGTCACTGCAGGCACCTTGCAGCTACCCAAAAGATGGGTTGGATAAAATACCGCGCGCAAACCTCCACAGGCCTGGTGGTGTGAAGGCTGGTAGCATTTACCGAGGAGAAGCATATTGGCGTCTCTGCTGGGTTTTAAGCAGATCCACGGGATTCAGGAAATAAGCTCTCTGCCAGATGACACTATGCTCCTAGCCATTCCTTATGCTTACTTATCGCCCACATTACTTTAACTAGCGTCCTTTCTCCTGCTGTGAGCTTATTTGTAGAGAGAGCTAAATAAAGGATTTTTATGACAATGAAATGGCCTTTAGCCCACAGGATGATTTTTGGAAGCATTAGTTGTCAGTTTTTGCTCAGTACTATTAAAATTCATTAAATGGAAACATTTCTTATGATTTTATATTAGATTTATAAGGAAAATCGTCTGCATTACTTCCTGAAGAAATGAATGAAATTAAGTGGTAACTGTATCTACTATTTATTTTATATATAGTTTTTAATTTATTATATGGCTATATAAATAGGTTTGCTTTGTTTTGTTTACCTATCAGAGGAATCTTTAAAAATATATGTCCCTAGAAGTTTTGATATTATATGTGTCAATAGTATAATTCCAAGATGAAAATTTTGATACCTGGATAATGATATTCATGATCCCAATTCATGAAAAATACTTTTCTCCTTGTGATTTATGTCACCAAAACAAATGGCTGCATATGATGTTCAGTATCTTTTCTGTTGACACTATTTCTGAATTTTATTACAAAAGGTATTATAAAAGTTAAAATGCTGCAACCCCTTGTAGTTGAATATATTTCATTGTTCCTAAAGAAGATTCATGTAATCATCAGTCTAACTACAGGGTAAGTCAAGATCAGGCCCCTCTCCTCTGTTGCTTAGGGTCTTAGGCAGGGTCATCTTTATGGATACCTGGGAATTTCTCTAGAGCCAGGTTTTTGCTAACCATATAATGGCTCCCACAATCAAGGTATCTCTTTCTTTGCTCTCATCTCTATCCTTCCTCCATCTCCACTATCCCATTCCCTCAAGTTCCCCTCAACCCTCCCCTTCTCTCCTCTTCTTCCCCATCTACCTTTCCTTCTCCCCCCTCCCCGCCCCCATGCTCCAAATTTTGTCAGGCAATCTTGTCTGTTTCCAGTTTTCAGGTGGGTCTGTATATGTTTTTCTCTGGGTTCACCTTACTACCTAGCTTCTCTAGGATTATGAACTATAGGCTTGATGTCCTTTGTTTAAGCTAGTATCCACTTATGAGTGAGTACATACCATATTCATCTTTTCGGATCTAGGTTACCTCACTCAGAATAGTGTTTTCTAATTCCATCCATTTGCATGCAATAGAATCTTCTTCCAGCAACATATAGAAACAGAGGCAGAGACCCACATCGGAGCACTGGACTGAGCTCCCAAGGTCCAGTTGAAGAGTGGAAAGGAATGAGAATATGAGCAAAGAGGTCAAGACCATGACCCCTTCAGTTCATCCACTGAAACAGTTTACCTGAGCTAATGGGAGCTCACCAACTCCAGCTGGACTGGAAAGGAACAGGCATAGGACCAAACTAGTCCTTATGAATGTGGTTGACAGTTGCATGGCTGGGGTATATTGAGGGGCCATTGGCAGTGGCACCGGGATTTATCTCTATTGCAAGTACTGGCTTTTTTGGGATCCTATTCTCTTTGGATGTATACCTTGCTCAGCCTAGATATAGTAGGGAGGGCCTTGGACCTTCCACAAAGCAATGTGCCTTGCTCTCTCTTAGGATTAGATAGGGGTGGGGTGGGAGGGTTATGGAAGGAATGGGAGGAGGGGAGGAAGTGGGAATTTGGATTGGTATATTTTTAAAAAAAATCTAATAAATTAAAAATAAGAAAAGAAAGAAAGAAGGAAGGAAGGAAAGAATATTCAGTAATATTAAGTAATAGTAATAGTAAGAAGTAATAAGTAATAGTAAGTCTGAAAAGCACCCAAGATGGAGAGTTGTGTAAAAAACTTCTTCTTGTAGTGGGGCAATACACATCTATTCCATGACAACCTGGAGTATGGACACCACCAAAGTCTACCTTGGTGAACCAATGAGTTTTATTGGGGTCACTTACAGGAATACGGGTGAGGGGTTACTTACAAGAGCAGAAATGACTCAAAGAGAGCTGCATTGTCAAAGGCCACCTCAGCATGGATGACAGCTCACAAAGCTTGGAACCTGGAACACACTGCACCACCAGCAGGCGGCTCAATGGGCTGGAAAGTGTCCTTTCCAGATGCCACAGATGGTATATACATCTTCCAGGAAGCTGGTCTGCTCTCAGGGTCTCCCTCCCTCCCTCCCTTCCTCTCCCTCCCTCCCTTCCTCTCCCTCCCTCCCTTCCTTCCTTTTCCTTTTCCCAGCATACTATTTTCATTGATTATTTGGGAATTTCATGGAATTCACTATGATCACACCTGTCTCCCATCCATTCCATCCCTGTGGCTTTCCCAAAGAGGGAGAGAAAAAAAATACAGCAAGTCCAATTTGTGTTGCCCATATACTCATTGGAGCATAGTCAAACTCCCAGTGGTCAGCACCTTAAAGGTAATTGAGCCCTTCCCCAGCCCTCTTCCAGAAACCATCAGCTGTGAAGAGCTATACTTCAGCATCTTTATCTCAATTTTTAAGGACTCTCTTCAATGGCTTCCTGCATAGACTGTTTCTTCTAGTGTGTGTGGTCTGTCGTCTGCCTGTGTGTCAATGTGAGCATGTATATGTGTACATGGATATGCAGATGCTTGCAAAAGCCCAAAGAGAGTACCATATCCCTTACAGCTAGAGTTATAAATGTTTATGAGTGACCCAGTGTGGGTGCTGGGAACTGAATTCTCATCCTCTGAAAGAAGGGCAAGTGTCCTTAACCCTTGTGCCACCTCTATAGCCCTATAACAAAATTCTTTGATCCTTGAATTTGAACTCACAAGTAATTAATCAATATTTTCCTTTTGAAATCAAATTTTAGTTCAAATTTGACAGCCATACAACACACATGCAGCCTATTATGCGTTCTCAAAAGTCACTGTGTTTAAAGTTGATATATTAACCACATCCTAGTTCCATTACCGCTACAGTGCTTGTCATTGTACTTGTTAAAGAACTCTGATTTCCAGATCCCAGATCAGATATCTTTCCAGTTCATTTTAAGGTAATTATCAAAGTACAGTACTGTTCATCTAAGTCTTGAGAAAAGTAGTGTCAAAGCAATGTGCACCAAATGCCGATTACTTCCTATTGCCCCCAATATCTTTGAAGATAAAAATTGTCTCTATTTTTCTCTAACTGACTCAGGGAAAGTGTTCTGCAGATTACAATCATTTCTTGCAAATGATTCTCCCTTATAGACAAAGAACAGACAGCTTTTAAAAAACTATTTCTACATAATTATTTTATTTCTTTCAATAGTTTATCTTCACTTTTATAAACTTCATCACTAAAACACTCACAAATAAATAAAAACACCACAAGCAAAAATTAATCAGATCCAAAGCCTACATAACTGAATCCTAAAGGAAAAAATGAAGGTTAAAAAATTGACGAAAAATGATCCACTTAGAATATATTATATTAGGTGATATCACAAAATCTCAAAAGCAAAAACTCATATTTTCTCTCTCATATATGGAATCTAGCCAACAACATGTGTACATATATGTGAAAAGTGAACACATGGGGATAGTGTAATATAAAGAAAAAGACGAAAAGGAAGGATAGGTGTAAGGAAATGAGGAGGGAGAAACTGCAGGATACAAAACTATTTTTTTTCAAGTTCTAATTTTTTCCTGGACATTTCTGATGGTGGATGGATAAGTTCATACAATATATTCAATACTGAAAGTGAAATTTTTAATATGAAGCTCATCAGCTTCCATTCCATTGCCAGGCAGTTTGAAATGAGTGTGCCTAGACAATATAACTTAAGAATATGATTGTGGGGGTACAGAATTGAGACTGGTCATCCAGCTATAACACATGGCTATTGATTGATTGGCTATATCTAATTCTAGGCCATGTTATACTACATTAGCACACTGGCACTTAAGAGACATCAGCAGGACAAACTGTAGTTAGAAAAGCATAAATATATTGTCCTTGAATCTGTACTTGTGTTAGCACCAGATCTCCTCAGAAACACCAGCATTGTTAATCTTTACAGTCAACATGTATTGGTTGTATTTCAAAACTTTACAATCAATAAACACCATACATGTAAAAATATATAGAACAATAAGTTCAAATTCCCAGTAGCTCTTCTGAGCTAGTTTCCTTAACTAAACCCAAATTACATGGATATTTTTTTCATTTTTGAAGCTTCTCTGGAAGTCTTCAAAGGAAAGATCTACATTGACACTGTTCTGTAGTCTTTTTAAGTTTCTTTGCATGAATGCATCTCATAGGTATCTTTCATCAAGCCCAAATTTTGAATATTGGCAATAGATATTTTGAACATTTGGCACTAGAGTAAAAAGAAAAAGTATTCAGACCAAGCTTTTTGCTTTGAAATATTCAATAATATTTCAGTACTACAGATGGCACACATAATAAGTCAATAGCACAAGCTGAGTTTGAATTCAACAGTCATAACAACAAGCCATGTTAACAAGGCTTTAGCTCACAATCTCCTTAGGTTTGAAGTGTAACTTCTACTTCATGTCCAACACGGACTGTGTTCTTAGTGATTTACAACCCAAGCACAGAATGTCCGTGAAGTATAACACACTATATGCTACCTACTTAGGTCTTTCCTGAAACTCTAGAAGATACTGCCACGTTCTGATATCATAACACTGGTCTATGAAGAAATGAGGGTGCAAATGAAAATGTTCTATTCATTTCTAAAATAGTTTCAGTGCACATCGACACTCAGGCTTCAAGAATACCACATCAAGGACATTGTTAGTCCATTAACACTAGTCAAACAAACTTGATCATACATGCTTATCATTTTTTTCTTTTGGCAACTGATTTATATTAGTAGCAGGTGGGAAATGTTTGCATTGTTAATACCTTTTTCTGAATTATTACAAATATGGCACTTAACAAGAAAGAACTGGATTCTGTTTTTAACTGAGCTAGAAATGGTGTCCAGGGTCATGTTGCAGTGGTTTCTTTAAGAGAACCCATCGTCACATGTCCTGCTGTCATGGGAACATCTGTGATCATGCTTCCAATGTAGCAGTCCAGCTCTCTGCATCCTGGCTCACATATGCATACATTGGCATTAATGTCTTCTTTTTATTCAACACTACATGACCACACTGCCATAACTGTATTGAGTCTAAGCTAAAAAAAAAACAAAGTATCTACTAAAAGAAAGAAAAACTGACATACTACAAGTAGTTCAAATTAAATATGTCTAAAAATTTAAGCCAGCATTCAAAGCAGCATTTTGTAGAATAGCAGGAGAGAAGGCAACCTTAGTTCTGGAGACGGGAGGATGAAATTGAGATTTGGGTAAATAATATATTAAGTTCAATTTTTGATATCTAGAGCATTGTTCATACCTGTAATTCTCTGAGACACAAGGCTCAGGTTATGTTCATCATAAGGGGGATTTGAACACTAAAAGCAAATCTGATTATAGACTGTAGCCTGAAAATTTTTAGGAAAGGTAAAAATGACAGCGTAATTAATTGATGCCATCCAGGAACTCTTTCCCACATCTCTCAAATTCAAAGCAATGTAGTTGGGTGTGAGTTGTAGTCTAGTTTCAATAATTATAGCACATACAGCATTCATATAGCACATACTTGGATTTCTTCAGGTATTGGTCAATACAATTTACCTCAATTTATGTTACCTTCTAAATCCAGAGTTCTAAAGCTTCTAGATAAAACTGCAGCAATAGTATGCATGGCATACAGGGAAACAGACAAGGAAATATGTCTAAATATCAGGCAGATAATGGCTAGACATGTTCCTGGAGCAACATTTTAGGGTTGTCTCACTCATGTGGGATGCCTGTGTGTGACTGACACGCATGTTTTCTATGTGTCCTAACAAAACAGCACAATCTGAAATCTAGACTTTTCATTAAAATGAGATATCTAAAGGATAACCAGAAGCTCACCCTTCCAAGCTAAGAGCAAGTAAAATGCTTTAGCCCTCAGTGCCCTTCTTCATTAATGACAGAAAAGAAGTCAGGGGTGGGCAGCAAAGAAATGACTCAGTTGGAAAAAATGCTTGCCATGCAAAGGACAACCTGAATTCAAACCCCAGACTCACATAAAGTTATAAGAGACTCTCTCCACAAGGCTGTCATCTGACTTCCGCAGGTACACTGTAGAAGTGACATCCACACACACCTAATGCTCACTCTCTGTCTCACATGTGCATGCATGCACCCATGTGTGCACCTACACACATGCACACACACACACACACACACACACACACACACACACACACACACACACACACGGGGGGGGGGATGGGAGAGAAAATAATAGAGAATAAATAAAAGTTTTAAAATAAAAAATGTGTCAAAACAAAAATGAGCCCAATTGACAAAGCCATAAAATACACTCTCTGGGTACCTTGCCTACTCTCTATAACATCAACAGAACAGAAAGAGGCTCTTTCATTCTCAGGGCTAGATCAGAAAGGAATGACAGAATAAAATAACACCAGTCCAGAGTCAAATCAAGCATATATAGCCTGTATTATAGAACAATGTCTGCATAATAAATCCAATATGCAGGAAAAGAATGAGATTTTGATGTCTTATACCTAGGGCTCAGTGAGAAAAGAGATTATGCATTTATCTTATGTCTGTGAAGTTTTCCTCTGTATCTTCCTTCCTCTGTAGAAAAAGCATTCATAATGGTCCTTGACTTAGAAATACTAGTTCATTTCCCAGACATTTTGTCCCCACACAAGGAAGGACAAAATTTTTCTGGCCCTAAGTGGTTTTGAGTCCCAAGCTCCTAGCCATTATAGGTATTGACTCATGTACAAGCAGGTGTTTAAACTTTATCCCACATATTTTTGACTTTTGTTTTCTATTTCATTTCTGGAACTTAGGAAATTTTTCTTCACACAAATTTAACAAGTCTTTTTAAACATACTCTTTATCCCTTTTGTTTTTCTTCAGGGGAATTTTACTTTGTTTTTGATTTATCCATCTTAGGCAACCATATTCTTATAAGCTATAAAGAGATTCAAATGGTGCCCTGATTAGCTTTTTCTCTTTGTTATATTGGCATCTGTAAATGTTATTTGTATGTTTGAAAGCCATTAAAGGGATACATTCATTTGTCTTTGCTGGATTACAATTCAAGTAATGTTGACTGGATCAATGGTGCTTTCTTTATTACTGTGTTACCCAGCTATTCCATTTGTTACTATTGTCACAGGCAGAATTTATTTCTTCACTAAGGAAACAACAAATATAAAATCTTAAATATGTGTGTTAGGCAAAATATAACAGATTTCAAATAGTAAGTTATAAAAAAAGACAGTAAACAAGAGAATCAGACTATTCTGCTGCTGCATGGAAGGAAATGAAGATTTTCACTATTTGTATACAGTATTTTCCTTCCCTACTTATTATTTTTGTATATTTGTGCTATCCTTTATTATTTAGGCTCATTAAAATATTTTCAGTATTCAACAAAGTAAATCAAAACTAGTGATTTCTCAGAATAGAACACTCCCATGGTGGTTTAAATGAGAATGACTCTGTAGTTTCCTATGTTTGAATAATTGGTCCCCAGTTGGTGGAACTGTTTGGGAAGGATTGGGAGTTTTGGCCTTGGGGAAGTTCATCACTGGGGTGGGCTTTAAAATTTCTAAAGACTTTGGCCATTCCCAATGTGCTCTTAGCTTCCAGGAGTTTGTCAGTTGTGAGCTCTCAGCCAAACTCCTGCCTGCCACCACATGCCCCACTAGGAGGGTGGCGGACTCTCACAACTCTGGAACTGCAAACTCAATCAAACCTCTCCTTTGATGAGTTTCTGTGGTCATGGGCTGCATCACAGAAACAGGAAAGTAGTTAGTACAGATGCTGATACCACACATGGAGAATTGTTGTGACGGATATGACTGTGTAGCTTTGGTGCCTGATGTTTGTTTTTTGGAGTTTTTCTTTTTCTTTTTTTCTTTTTATTTTTTGGTGATTTTTTGTTTTTGTTTTAATAAATGTGGAAGGTTTGTGGACTTTTGATGAAAATCAGATGCAGCAAGCAGAAATTAATAGGCCATCCTAGAGGCTTGGAAAAATCATAGTGATGAGAACTATGTGAGCAGCTGTAGTGATATTTCATTTGTATTTTAATAAATAAGCCAGCAGTGGTGGCACAAGCCTTTAATCCCAGCACTCAGGAGGTAGAGGCAGGTGGATCTCTGTGTGTTCAAGGCCAGCCTGTTCTACAAGAGCTAGTTCCAGGACAGGTTCCAAAGGTCCAGGGAAAACCTGTCTCGAAAAACCAAAAGAAAAAGAAAGAAAGAAAAGGAAAGGAAAAAAATAAAACTTACCTGAAGATCAGAACACAAAACAAAATAGTCACACTAGTCAGCAATACTGCCAGGCAGTGGTGGCCCACACCTTTAAGCCCAGCACTAGAGAGGAATAAAAGGCAGGATGAGACAAGAGTGCACTCTCTTTCAGTCTGAAGACTTCAAGAGATAAGAGCTTTCTAGTGGCTTGGTTGTTTTGCTTTTCTGATCTTCAGGTTAAACCCCAATATCTGTCTCTGGATTTTTATTATTCATGCTACAATCTGGGGCCCACCGTTTGGTGTACAAATTCATAAAAAAGCAATTTGTCTGTGGCTTTTTAGCCACTGGTACAGGCAGGAGCTGTACATGGGGCTCCTGACCCACCAGGCTAGGCTTTCTTTTCTTTTTTTCCCCAAGCTTCTGAGCAAGTTTGAGATTTTCCTGTTGTACTCGCTCTGAAACAGTCTCCAACTGCCACCCAAATTCCAGAAGCACCTGGGCTCCAAACGCCACAGGACTCATCCCACTATACTGGCTGGTTCTGCCTTCAGGCAGCCCCTGCCACAAGTACTTTTCTGAGTAATCTCCTATGCATTTTTCAGACAGCTGTCTCTATATATGTCTATATATTAGGCAGTTTGAAAATGGAAAGATTAAATGGTAGGATATCTAACTATACAGGATTTATGTAATATCAATTGTAAACATTGTTGTAAAAAATGATACAACATCATTAAACATCACTAAAAGAATTGTTTAATCTGAGTGCAAAGATATAGGCCTTTGAAAACCTTAATAAAACAGATTACAGAGATATTCAAATCCAGACAGAAAATTTTAATAGAGAACCAATTTTGGTGTTGCATTATAGAAATAGAGAGGAAAGCCTAAGGCTTCAAACAACAAACCTTAATATATCCAGTAACCATACAGAAATTGCCAAATAATAGAACTGATGTGGAACCTCCTTCGGCCAATCGCCTTTGAGAGGCTAGACCATGTTGGGCATAGGCTTGGGTACCAAAAATGTGCACACCCATGTTCTCTCTCTCTCTCTCTCTCTCTCTCTCTCTCTCTCTCTCTCTCTCTCTCTCGGATGCTAGATTCGGTTCCTGTTACCCATTGTACAGAGGACTGTGATCTGTAAATTCTCCTTAAATGAAGAACCTCTTTATATTACATTAAAAAAAAGAAAAAAGGGAAATTGAATGGGATAATAGGCAGATTAGTGTCAGCTTATTCACACTAATAGTAATAGTAATAGAGTGAATACTATTGATGTATTATTTATAGACAATTTACATTGGTATAGATTCTTGTATATTGATATAAATTATATTTCTTATATTGAATACGCTCCTATTTCTGTTTACAATATTTATATATCTATGCAAAGTTATTTTGTCATACTGTATGCATGCATACCTCTACTTAAGACATTTTGTATATTGATACAATTTTAGGATATATTTATCATATTGCATTATAGATTCTACCTCTGATCAAGATAATTGTGCATTGTTTACATTTTGAGTCCTGATTTGTTGCACAGTTGTTTAAAGATTGTTTAATATTCTAATATGAAGTCTTAGTTTTAAGTTATACAGGTATTAAGTACTATAGGTCAATAGTCATCCATTTTGTCACACTTACAGTTAGACTAATCAGGTTATTTAGATACACAGAGATTGTATTTTGCATAGATAGGTAATTTTTGACCACTTCAAAGAACTGTAGAATATGAAATTTAAATAACTTAGGGTTCTGTTGAAGTGAGACACGATTGCTCCTGGCAGCACTGATCTATTTCTGAGAGAATGTTGAGCACTGAAGACACTCCATTTGGAGCTTGTTTTCTTCTTGGCAAAACTGGTCTTTGGGCAAGAAACTGCCCATGCCTCAACCACTGACAAAATGCATGGTATCTGGACTGGACAAGCAGGATACAAGAAAAAAGACTGCCAAAACTTGTCAAGACAGGATAAGAGAGTTTTGAAATTTTTCCTGCTTCTAAAAATGGTCTGTCAGTTACTCTAGGCCTTAGCCAAAGTTGGTTGCTCTAACAATACAAATGGGATTTCAGATGATTGCCTAGACAGCCAGTTGTCTCTGTAATTTACTGCACATTTTGGGAGCTAGTGGATTGTACTTCCTGCCTACTGAAGTAATATTATTTCCCTTCTCAGGTCTTTGATGGGTTGAAGACTAGATAGTTGTAGTTACTTTCCTCTTATGACTTAGCTAAGCCATTTCTAATACAAGATTTAGACTCCTTAGGAAAATAATTATTGAAATATTTAGCATGTATTTCTTGCTTAATATTGTTTATGCTGGTTGTAATTCTATTTTTATACTTGATATCTGTTTTATTATATACAGATTTTTGACTCTCTTATTTAGACCAGAGGTGGAGGTGGTGGGGAAACTCCTTCAGTCAATGGCCTTTGAGAGGTTGCAACAAGTTGGGCATGGCCTTGGGTACCAAAAAGGTGAGTGCCCACCTGAACTCTCACTCATACTTGGATGCTGGATTCTGTTCCTGTTCCCCATTGATACAGAGGATTGTGGTCTGTGAGTTCCCCCTAAATAAAGAACCCCTTTATTATATTTAATTCTCAGCTAGTATGTGATTAATTTATTCAAATTCATCTTCATAGAATAAGAACTGAATGGACTCCTGTACCAATGTTAAAAATAAGGAGAATCAAGGAAGCAACAGTCTCATATGGCATGCATTCACCTTTTGTGAAACGAATGTTAAACTTGAGGCCAGTTTGTAATAGATTTATCCCTAATGACTGGATAGAGTGGGTTAAAGCTGTTTTTGGAGCCTGGTCCACAATTACAATGAAGTAGCCAGTTCAGAGATGAGGCTAAGACTATTGAACAACGGAGTAATGCTAGAGGTATAGACATCTCCCAAGACCAAATTCTTGGAGAAGGAAATTATGCTACTATAGAAAGGCAATTTCTATATGATGATCACATCCTGGCTTTATGCTGTGCAGCAGCATTGAATGTTTGGTACAAAACTGAAGAAGTAGGAAAAAAAGATTGAATCATTTACGAAAGTCATACAGGGCCCAAATAAACCTTCATGGGTTTCTTACAAAGATTAACATGAGCAGTAAATAAAATGATAACAAATTCAGAAACTGGACAAATAATAATTGAATCCCTGGCTTTTGAAAATGCCAGTTCCCTATGCAAAAGGATAATCAGCCATTAAATGTAAGGTCAGCACCTTTGGAGGAATGAATTTGAGATACAATTAATACTGGATCTTATAACCATGATGATGCATAGATAGGAGAGGTGATTTCCAGATGTTTGAGGAAAAATCAAATGTGATAAATGTGGCAACCAAGGTCACCTTAAAAGGGATTGTAGACAAGGCATTCCTAGAAACAATGTTTTTTTCTAAGACTAATCCATTCAGAACACCGCTCCCTTCTGGATTATGCAGACACTGTGGCAAAGGCAGGCATTGGACTAATGAATGTAAGCTGATGAGGAATATTCAAGGTAATCCTTTGCCATCAGGAAATTCTATGAGGGGCCTCTCGCAGTTCCCTATGCCAAATCCAGTTCAGTCATTTCCTGTCATTGTAGAGGAATCTCCGTCCCGAGCAATTAAAGAACCTAATGCCTATTAAAAGACATGCCATAGCTCTGGATAATAGAACATCAATATAAGAGAGAACAAAAAATTCAGAAGAAACCATAAAGTGAGTATTTTTGGAAACTTCTATAAATGAACAAAGACCAAAATTAAAAATACAAATAAATGACATTGTCATTGAAGGTCTGGTAGACACATGTATAGATACAGCAATAATTTCATAAGAAACTTGGCATCAAAATTCACCTCTTCAGGGGGCAAATTTTCAGCTTTTATGGACTGGGACTTTATCTCGGGTAAAGCAGAACAAAAAATGGGTTGAATGTACAGGGCTAGAAGGAGAGAGAGGAATATTAAAACAAGATGTGACAAACATAGAAGTATAAATTTATGAGGATATGATTTGTTACAGCAATGGAATACTCAGATTAACATTCCCCAATGTTATAATCAAATCATAAATTAATGTATGTCTCTGGGAAAAATATAGAAGGTTTTATAAAGAATAGTCACTGATCATTCAGGTTGTACAAGAACAGGGCACAACAGCTGCTGAAATTTCAAAGGCACCAACAGCCCTGCCTTGAAAATAATTGCCAGAAAATTTTTGTACAAGTCAAGCAATGGACTTTAACAATAAAGAAATTGCAGTCTTTAGGACAGTTGAAGCAGGAGCAACTAGATGCTCTGCACATTAAAGAATTAACCAGTTCTTGAATTCTCCTGTATTCGTTGTTAAAAAGAAATCTGGAAAATGCAGAGTATAACAGATTTAAGTGCTGTTAATAAGGTAATTCAACCAATGGACTCTCTACAGCCTAGCATTCCTTTGTCTTCTCTATTGCCCACAGAAAGGCCTCTTATAGTTATTGATTTAAAAGAATGTTTCTTCACTATACCTTTACAAAAACAAAGGACAGAAAAAAATTGCCTTCAGAGTGCCTATTTATAATAGTTCTCAGCCTGCTAAGAGATACCAATACAAAGTTCTCCTTCAGGGAATGTTAAATAGCTCTACCCTGTGCAAATATTTTTTAAGTCAGTCATTGGAAATGATATGTAAGCAATTTTTTATATCTATTGTTTACCATTACATGAACAACATTTTACTATCTGATTCAAATGTAGATACTTTAGAAAAAAAAGTTTGAAGAAGTAAAGAAAATTTTGCCTTGTTTGGGGATTACAAACGACGTCTCCAAAAAAATACAAAGAGGAGATTCTATTAATTATTTAAGCTATAAAATTAGTTTACAAAAAATTAGATCTCAAAAGCTGCAAATTAAAAGAGATTGATTGCAGACTCTTAATGACTTCCAAAGATTGCTATGAAACATTTCCCATTTACAGTGCACTATGCACTACTGAGATAGGTACTGATGACCTGGTTAATTTAAACAAATCCTTAGATGGTGACACAGACTTAAAGAGTCCCAGGGAATAATCAGTTGAAGCTGAGAAAGAATTGGCTTTAATTGAAGAGAAATTACAAAAGGCACATATAGATCAAGTACTGCTGAATCTTAACTGCATTCTGGCCATATTACCCTCTAATCACTCCCCTACATGAATTTTAATGCAGAGGGAAGATACTATCTTAGAATGAATCTTTTTACCATATAAAATAAGTAAAAATTAAAAACTTATGTGGAAAAGGTTTCTGAGTTAATTCTAAAAGGAAAAGTAAGACTTCATTAATTAGCAGGAATTGACCCAGCAGAAATTATAACACTTTTTAATAATGATGAAATTGACAAATTATGGGAAGAAGGTAAACCCTGGCAAGGAGCTTGTAGTAATTTTAAGTAAAGAGACTAATAACAAATATGCCAAGAGAAAGAATTCAAATTATAAAAGAAACTAACTGGATCCTTCCTCATATTGTAAAGGACACACCAAGAACTGGAGCCCCTACATTCTATACTGATACAAATAAAAGGCAGGTTACAAACCAGAAAATTTAAGTAAAGTGATCAAAGCCCTTATGATTTTGTCTAAAAGTCAGAATTATATGCCATTCTCAGGTACTAATGTATTTTAAAGAACTTCTCAACATAAATACCAATTCACAATTCAGAAAGAGTTATTTTTCATATTAAAATGCTGAATTTATGTCAGATGGTACAGAATTTACTTTATTACTTATTCAGTTACAAGATACAATCAGGAATAGGAATCATCACATATGTGTAGCACATATGTGATTCCATACAGGTCTGCCAGGTCTTCTAGCTCAAGGTAATGCAGAAATTGATCAATTATTGATTGGAAATGTGCTGAAGGCCTCAGAATTTCATAAAAACATCAAGAAAATAGCAAAGATTAAAAAAAAAAGACTTTTCCTTTATGTAACAACAAGCCAAGAAAATTATAAGGAAATGGTCCTACTTCTTCCTCACACAACTAAATACAACTACCTGCAAGAAGTAACTCAAAGGGAACTCAAAGGAATGAAATCTTGCAGATGGATGTATTCCATTTTGTAGAATTTGGGAAACTAAAATATGTACACCACACCAATGATACCTGTTTAGATTTTCAATGGGCAACTGTTTTGAATTCGGAAAAGGTTGATTTGGTAATCACACATTTGTTAGAAGTTATGGCCATCAAGGATATACCCGTACAAATAAAGACAGACAATGTTCCAGCATATGTTTCTAAGAAAATGGAACAGTTCTTTTTCTTATTATAATATAAAGTATATTACAGTGTAAAGTATACCACACAACCCTACAAGCCAGGCAATTAGAGAAAGAACAAATCAAACTCTAAAGAATATGTTAAACAAACAGAAAGAGATGATAAAGACCCCAAGAAATAGATTGGATATTAATTTGAAATTTCTAAATGCCAATGGTAAAGAAACAACAACTGCATAGAGATATTGGATAGTAGAAAAAACTACAGAATTAAATCAGCCAATATACTTTAAAGATGTACTGACCTCAGAATGCAAACCAGGACATGTGATATGTTGAGGAAGAGGTTTTGCTTTTGTTTCCTCAGAAGAAGAAAAGCTATGAATATCCTCAAAATTTATAAAGATTCAATTTGAACAAGAGACATCTCTTAATTAGAAGAGATGATAGCTTATCAAACATCATGGCCATTTAATCTAAACTAACCTATATAACTAACAAATGTTCTTCATTTGATCAGATATAACTTGTCAAAATGAATCTTCCTAAAATTAGAGTTGGGTAAGGGTTTTATTTCTGTCTTCTCAGGGGAATAAAAATACCCAGCCAAGGAATCCTAAGACCACTGGACAAATTAGACAACTGAAGGAAAAAAACAAAGCATTCAAAAAATATCTCAAGAAAAGGAATAAATCATCCTGTTGGAATAGCACATTTCCAACTAGATAAAATTTCATAAATCTTCCCAAATATTTGTTTCTGTTGTTCTCTACAGACATATAATTCAAATGGTCTTTCTGTAGTCCCAATATAATTAAAAGTTAAAGCTGGCTTTGGAATTGGAGTGTGGATCTCTTCTTCTCTAAACCTAAGCATGCTTTTTAAAGAGAAATCCAAAATCTCCTTCTGATGTCAGAAGAGCCACCTGATATGAGACAGAAGAAAAACAAATATTTAAGGACTACTTATTGCCACTAATCACTAAACTCATAATTCTTTGGTTTTATATTGACTCTTCAACAGCTTTTCTTAAGGTGTAAGATTTTTAAGATTAATACACACAAACATACAGACACACGCGCGCGCACACACACACACACAAATATATATTAAACTTTTGGTCATGATATTAATGATCATATAGAGTACTAACTAATTCTAGAAAAAGGTTTCATCTATTTTCCTGTACATGATTTTGGGATTGAGTCTCTATCAGTTTTCTGTAGTGAACTATAAGCATGCTTAACAATGACTTCTCAAGTCTTCAAAAGGAGGATGAGGCCCCACATCAATGATTCCCTAAAGATACTGTCACCCCAGAAAGCAAATTTAAAAATATGATGCCAACATTTCCAAGAGGTGTGGTGGGCAGTTTTTGGTGGTTCAATGGGTTATGGATATTTGTCGTTGTTCAGGAGGGTTGATTACAAGTTGTTATTGGTTACAGTCAGGAGGAAAATTGAATAAAGGAGATTAGATATAGAGTTCTTGTTTTGAAAAGAAAAAAGGGGGATTTAGGGATGAATGGATCAAAGGGTAGATTATTGAATAATATTAAATAATTATTTTAGAGTAGATTATTGAATCTACTCTTTAAAAAATGGAGGATATATATATATGATAAAATAAAATGGTAGATTATTGAATCTCCTTACTAGTTTTTACTATTAATTACTAGTTTTAAATGTTTTACATTGGATTGTCTTTTTGTATATTGTATACAATTTTTTATATTGATAAAAATTTGAGATTTATTTTGGTAGAATATGATGTGTGATGTTCTTTTATATTTGATTTGATTTTATTGGTTGATTAATAAATTTATTTTGGCTCACAGGCCTAGCATACCCACAGATTTTTCGGTGGAGCAGGATAATCTGAAGGGTTGTCCCTTCTTGTTTCCACAATGTTTGGTAGTCACTTAATGGCTCAAGTATATTCCTAGCTAGCTCTTACATCTTAAACTAACTCACTTCTACTAATCTATATATTGACCAAAGGCTTCGACTTATTGGTAATGTTCTGGCAACTTTCTCCTTTGGCAGCTACATGGTATCTTTTCAACTCTACCTACTCTCCTCCCTATCTTTGTTTGGATTTTCCACCTGGCTTTATTCCGCTAAGCCATTAGCCAAAACAGCTTTATTCAGCAAACAAGAAAAGCAACACATATATGGAAAAACATCCCATATCAAGAACATACCATGCATACATTTATACTCTTGTTCAAGGTATTGTACCTATACAACTCATTTAACAATGCAATGCAAATTTCTAATACTTGAAAATTATCATTACCAACTGTTTAAGATAATAAGGAAATTCAGGTTAGTAGTTAATCACATATTATAATCGAACTTGTTATAATTATATGATGTTATATATAATGTATCACATATTATAATCAAACATTAGGTATGTTTTCAAGGTCAAACAAAGATATAGATAGACAGGTTTTCAAATACTTCAAAGGTCTACAGAATATGGCATTTAAGATTTTTTTTTAAATTTATTTATTTATTTATTTTTCCATACATTGTTTTGTTTTATTTTTTCCATTCAAGAACATAATTAAAGAAATAAAAATTTTTTTCCTTTCTTCCCCTTCTCCCGGTCCCCTCCCACTACCCCCCCACCCCTCCTCCCTCCCCCTTCTTCCTTGAAAGAGGGCATGGTGCCCTGCCCTGTTGGAAGTCCAAGGCCCA